>CABPRJ010002449.1:0-65276 GCA_902439185.1 Cinara cedri | reverse complement strand
AAAAATATTAACACCAATTTGTATGTATTTTATTTTAAATACGGACAAAATTACGCACATTTATACGCTTTCAGATTTCTAGACAACATATTCTAAATAATTCGAATTTATTTTATACAAAACACCACGGACATAATATTACAATGTAATATGGGTTCGGTGTATATTATATTATTATACTGCATATTACATTTTATATTATAACTAGAGCTGTGAATTTGTAGGAGTGCATTTTTTGTTTTTGGTGATTGAGAAACATAACTTTATAAGTACATAATTTGAATTATGTAACAAAAATTCCATTTATTTTGAATTTTTTAACGTTTTAAATTTGGTAGGTCATTTTTTTGTTTGATTAGCTCAGATTTTCTGTTTTTTAATTCATTTGTTTTTACTTTTAATCAAATTCCGTAAATTGACATCTTTGAAAACATATTTTTTGTTTTCCACAGGCTGACATCAGACGTATTTTATAAAATTTTAAGTTTGTTTTATTATTTTAACAAAATAAATACGTATAAAAAAATATTAAAAAAAAATGTTTCAGACGAATATAATCATTAAAAAATTAATCAACTTCAAAATCAAAATGAACATTTCTATAATTTTTTTTATTAAATAAATAAATATTTTATTCATAATATAATATATCTTCATCAATATAAATATAAAAATTAAATTTTAAACCATTTTATGTGCATTTATACTACAATTTTTGATATTTTAGTGCATTTTTTTGATATTTTAAATTCATTTTTTAATATTTTTTAGTGCATTAAATTCACATTTAATAAAAGCCCATATAGTTATAATTATAACTATAAGAAAAAAAAACCGAAACGTGATAATAATATCTTAGCTTTTAACTAAATATTTTATCATGAGGGAGGTTCAGTGTCATAATTTTTGCAGATATAGAAATTTTATCTTAAATTTGATTAATATGTATTGCTTATATTATCATGTTTTGTACATTTATGATCGTTATAACATATAAACGTAATTTCTACGAGTTCTGGCGTTTTTAAGTTCTTACCTAATTCGAATAATCAAAATTAAAAGCATTCCTATGTTCAAAATTTCGGGTCTTATAATTTAAAAAAACAACGTCAATAGGCACGTAGATTTTTATTGAAGTGAGATTATTATAGAATAGGATTTACATATTACATAATATTATTATAATTTAGATGGTATCGTTTATTTGATCGGACGGTCGCCCGGACTAAAAAATTATCTCTTCGTTAAAAACCGGTTGGTACGTTTTAATATTTCGTAGCGTAGGCATCGAAAGCGTTACCAAACGGAAATATGTGTGAGTTGCGTTCACATACACGCATACATAGTACACACAAACACACACACACATACATATTAGATAAGATTTTCTTTTTTATGTTAATTTAGTTTATACGATTGTATTATGTATATAGATAATAATATTAACACCGCACGCCGGTTTATCTGTTGTTTAGCGTGGCCGGCTAGTGTTGAATCCGTGAAATAATCAAACTGTGTAATGGAAAAAAAAATAGTCTGCTCTAATAGAGCTTTTAAAGCCATGTCAAACAGAACGCGCGCCGGGCAGATTAATTTTTCCGATGGCTTCGGTTCAGGCAGAGAGTCCGGTCGCCTCAACAGCCGCCGTAGCCATAAAAACGGAAGCGGAAGCGGTTGTCGCCGGCACACGTATACAGAGTGTTTCCGAAACGAAAAGGAAAACTGTGTAAAAGTGAACTTGGTCTCCGAAGATTCTGAATATGGTTAGTAGACTGATTTTTTGATTTTTCCAATAAATGGGGAAAATAATAGGAAAAACGGGAAAATAAATACAATATTAAACAAATATTATGAAAATAAGTAAAGTGCATATAGTATGTAATTATTTTTCTATAATGTAACAAATAATATATTGTTGACAAAGCCCAACTATTAACCGAACTCCGCTTAGAATTGTTTATCTTAAGCAATGGTTCATTGCGAATAAATATCACCTTTACCCCCGAGCAAAGTCAGTCAGTCTCCTAATTTTTATCGTCGCCAGATGCACCAGTAGCTACCGCACGCACTGTACATCAGCCTACAGTCTCGTTTTGATCAGAAAAATCCAGATGATACCTATCTTTTTGATTGTTGCTGGTGATCTAGAATGTTTATGGACAATCTTTATGATGTAAAATCAAGCTGTTTTGGAAGCTTTACTCGATTTTACTCGACTTACTTCTGAATTTTCCACTCAGTTAGAAACCGAAATTCGGGCCTTAGATATCAATCGCGTAATGTGGTTATGTTATTCCCTAAATAACATTGGTTTTCACACGGATTAGTAGAATTTAAAACGGCTGTTACTTAGAAACTATTAATCGGATATAAATGTGTTATACATTAAAATTTCTAGAAAAATAAATTCTATAGAATGGCTATCTTAAAATTTCCAGAAAATAATAAAACTAAAAGTTAAATTTTAATTCTTTTAATAAAAAACTTAATATTTGAAGTCCTCATCCCTGTGAGTAATATGAAAAAAATCAAAATTTGTTTATCTTTATTATCTTCTGAGATCTCCAAGGAGTATATCTTCGTGAGACAGCCTGTATATTTATTTTGGGGTATTATTACTACTTTTTTTCTATTTGTTTTTTTAATGTATATATTATTATTTTGTAGGAAATAGTAACTGACAAATATTTAAGTATACAATTATGGTGTAATATATATGTATATATTTTATTAATTGGAAATTGTATATAACTTTATCTATCTATTTAAGTTTTATACAATTTTTAAATTTAATGGTTAATTAAAACCCTATACTAAATTTTGATTTAGCACCCTTTAAAACATATAAATTGATATAAAAATACAAATAATATAAAACTTTAAAAAGTACCCTCAAAGCCCCCCCTTACTAACAGGTCAATTGAAAAACGAATACAAAATTTGGGTTCAGCGTCCTTAAAACTAATAGGTTTGATGTATCACATTATCATATCAGTTAAAATTTAAGGGTTATATAATTTAGGTAAGCTAAATTACGAATCAGACCACTGTGCGTCATCGCGCGTAATCATTTCGTCGGTATAAATCCTTATTGCTGACATTCGGAACAGCAAAAATGTTGGATTATTCAGATACTGATGTTTCGTTTCCAAGTATTTATAACATTTTTTGTTAGTTATTGGAAAAAGTGTAATAATTATTTTTTTCATTGTCCAACTTTAATTGTTTTGAATACTTCTAAGATGTTTAATTATTTATGATCAAATTGAAAAATAACGAGAAACCGATTTTGTTTCATTTAAAATCTAGCCATTGACAGTGAATATCATTTGTTGATATCTACTGTTGTTTTGTACGTCGAATAATTTATATGTAATATATGTTTATACATATTAATTGTATATAAACATTTTATATATGATTAACATTAGTAGGTATGTTAAAACTTAAAAGATTAACTAAATGTTAACTTTTCAACTAGTGTACGCCCGACATTCCCCCACAAATTATATACATACCTAATATCTGTACATTAAAAAAACTAAAATCTGGTATTTATACAAGTGGTTTTCAAATTTGTTTTGACCATGGCACACTGTGGCCTTTTATTTCATTGTTTAATTTTTGTACAAAATTTAAATTAATAACGAAATTGACGAGTTATAGTCAAAAGAGTTACGACTCCATATTATACTTAACGAGCGGATCACCGAAATTAAATTTCAAAAGACCGCGGCACACCTACTAAATGACATTCAGTTTTAAAACCACTATAACGCTATACTATAACGCGACGAACTGTTTACAAATAATATGGAAATAATAAAAACCCTAAAAGAATCACCGGTTGGTAAAATACACGTTTTATTATTTCAAATTATTATTGTTATTTGTTTTTTCTATAGAAATGTAACCATAATTTAACCGTGAGAACTGATGTTAACGGGCTTCGAGTTGAAATATCTCTGGGTTTGTACCGAAAAAAGAAATTAATTATAATAATAAAACGTGTATTTTACCGATAGGCGTGTATGCATACGAAATAATAATAAGCGATACGGGAAAACGCATAATTTACCAACGCCTAACGGATTTTTTTTTTCTTTATACACAGACGCAATGTCTAACACTATACACGAATTATTCATTAAAGCAATAAATTATGTTCAAATAGAATATTTAAAACAACGGTTATCGCCGCGGCTGCACGCCGTTGCACATTATTATTTTTCTGTCGGGCAGACAGAAACATAATTTGTTTTTAGACAAAACAATAAGATTATTCTACATAGGGCCTCTACAATAATACAAATAATTATATACGCCTGTCCAAAAATCCATCTACATAATATTATAATTCCGACGTCTTTTTACGACGTCATATTTTATATCTCAGGCGGCGGTCGTTCCGGGGTTCCCCTCTCTAATTCTCACGATCATAAAAAAAAAAAAAACAGAAAAAAAAACTCGAGGACCGTATACCTGCCCCAACAAAAAACCATCGTACCATCATCGTCGTCATCGAGGAATCCTTGAACAATGACTTGAAATTATAATGTTAATAATATTAAACGTTTTATTATCTCTTCTACAATTGCTGTAAAATATTTGTTAGCTGGTAAAATCGTCATAGATACTACTCCCATCATAATACACACGAGAAAAATAAAAAAATAAAAATTGTTCTAAAAGTTTTACCACATCCAGAAAAACTACATTTACGTTTTCTGTCGCGATTTCAAGTCTTCATGAATATTAAAAAGCAAAGTTTTAAATAATAAAAATATTATTTTTGTACATTTTCCCGTTTTTTTTTTTTTTTTTACGTATTTTTCGGTTTTGCTCAATTATTAAAGAAACCACAAAAGAAAATCAAAAAACGACTAACTTACTTTAAAACTAGATTAAATATTCAACAAAAATTGTTTCTTGTCGTTTATCTATTGGACCAATATTTACGGTGGAAAACATAAGCCGTACAAATTTAAAATAATGTAATCGCTCTGCCGTAATTTGAAGAAAAAAAATCGTGTATCTCGTCTTTTTTGATTTTTTCCGATTATTATGAAAAATACTTAATATAAAAACTTGATATAAAAAAAAAAATATGAGTATATGTTAAAAAGAACAAAACCGATCACTTGTCATTTTTCTGTTGGTATATTTTGTGTGCCGAGTGGTAGAAGACATAAGTAAAACATATTCAAACAACGAAAACGATAACGCCGCTGTGCGCCATAAATATTTGCTATTTTATCTTTTATTTTCTTTCGGGTTTTTTTTAACTATTTTAAAACCTTTAACCTTTATTAAAACTTCTGACCACTTAACTGGCTGTCATGATAGCGATACGACCATTCAAATTTGTTGTAATACATTTTTTACTCATTTTTATTTTCTACTATTACACAATGTTTATACTAATCAATTCGCAAAAATAGTCGCTGTTAAAAATGTAATAATTATTACAGTAGACATGTTTATGCATCTATAAACTGTTAAAAAAGTAGTTGTTACCTTTTAACACAATATCGTGATATGTGACATAAGTAATGTAAGGGGGTCGTAACATAACCGCGTCATTTTTACCGAGAATTAATTTCTGTATCCATTTTCATTTTTACTAACGCGTCGTTGAGTTTCTATATACGTTGAATACGAATGTTTAAATAATATGTAAATTAAATATTATAATTTATAAAAAAAAAAAATAATAATATGTTATCCGTATGCAAGTATACGAATAAATTGTGTTTATTAATCTATCTAACTATAATATGTAAAAATATCAAGATTTAACTAAAGCACTTCTTTCCTAAGACCAAAAATAGTATGTTCGAACTTTAAAACGCTTATAAAAATAAAATGTGACATTAAAAGGTGCTGTCAACATTTGTTTAGCTACTTAGTTCGATGATCCATGTATCGTTATGAAGATGAATATTGTTCAAATTTTCAAATTTTACAAAAACCAAAAAAATGTTATTCGCGTGAAAATAGTAAAAAAAAAAAGAAAAAAATTCGGTTTCATTTTTACTTAACCATTATTTAATTGATAATTATTATCGATTACCATCTACGCCAGTAAAATAACAATAATTATAATATTCATTTTCCAGACGCGATATAATTTACGAAATAATCTATCATCTATTAAGTACACTTAACATTTTTGATTTTTATTTACAAACGAGTATTATAATTTATAATTAATATAATATTAAAGGCCTTATAGGTAATAGTTAATAACATAATTTCGAGTTGTTAAATAGGTACTCCTTTAACCATTTTGGTATACAAACATTTTTTATTTAGTTATTATTATCTAGACTGCTCGGATCTAGGTACTAATAGTTATTAATCTAACAATATTATTACTATCGTTAGACTTAACTGGCGACGACGACGTAAGCGATGAAATATATTAGGTGTACAGAGCGTTTCCAAAATGTGGAAAACCTATTCCAAATTTTACCTTTAACTTTTAATGGTACTGTTACGGCAGCTATCTAGTAATAGAAATAGCCTAATTAGAAGGGGAAAATGGGTAATCCACGAGATGTGTCGTCCATCAAAACTTCTATTATGTTAATGGTGGGGGGATAATTTCCATACGTAAAAAGTTATGAAAAGTTCGCTCACCGTCGATTATGAAAAATTAGAATGGATGCGCTAAAATATTTATGGACAAGAAATACTACCTACATCCGCCCCCTTTCCATTGCTCCTCCAATCTTATTCGTAAACGAACTATGTACAGTAATGTGTAGAGTTATGTGTATGCTATCATCCAATATACCTACCAAAATATTTCAAACCGTACCCGATACAATACAATTATTACACTATTATATTGTGGCAGCTGCTAGCCGTGTGCGTCGTCGTTGATGGTCTCGACATTCTCTGGCATCAGTTTTAGGGTGGATGACGGTTGTGTAAAGGTTATTTCTTTTTCAATTTTGAATTCTATTATGCACATGAACCTCACCCTAATCTTCTGTGTTTGATCGGCCGACCGTAGCACTTCGGGGAACACAAACCACTATCTAAATATATATATTATATTTTACACAGGACATTTTTATACAAAAATGGATAGACGGATATACTTCGTATGTGGGTGCAGCCACTTTTGTAGATGGGAATTCGGAAAGATAGGATACAGACGGGAATTTCCGTCCTATCGAATTCAGTTGATAGTGATGCTTTGTCAACAACATATACGCCATATTATGGTCGAATAAATAAATAGGCATTATATAATATTTTTTTTAATAATATTTGTTTAATGTACTGATTTTCCCGTTTTTCCTGGTTTTCCCATATTTGTTCTTGATTTTTCACATTTGCTGGGAAAACTCTTGAAAAAATCGAAAAATTACCTCTTTAAAGTATCCTTTCCCAGTTAAATTTTCTTTTAGGAACATTACTATCATTATAAATTGGAGCAAATTTGCTGGTAGAAAAGTTATCGACAGAAAAAAAAAAATCGTAATATTTGATTAATATATTTCGTACATTTCTTCGTTTTATCGCTTACTTCGATATAAACGATGTAGACTTTTTCGAAAGGAAATTTTTTTGGAGTGATACTTTAGGGAGGTCATTTTTCGATTTTCTCAGGAATTTTATTTTATTTAATTATTTTACTATAATCGTTTTTTTTGTTACCAATGGTTTATCGTTACTTATATATATATACATAAATTCCCGTCTGTATCTTATCTTTCCAACTTCCAACGTACAATAGTGAATGCACCTACGTGCAAAGTATGTCCATCCTTTTTATTATACTATTAAGGCGTGACTCCTATGCACGCGTCTAGAGACGCGCGGCCGACGCGGCGCGATTTACTTTTAGCCGCGCAGGTACTACTTGTTTTTAAATATAATCGATTTCTATGACCGCGGCTCCGGTGACGAGCTAAAGCCGCGCAGTGACGACCGCTTTGAGAGCAGTCATATCGCACGGAGCCGTGCGGTTAATAGCTAAAATATTCATTTGTTTATATTACTTCAGCGCGACTGCTAGTTTTTCAGCAACAGTTATTGGTTTTCTAATTTTGATGCTTGGGTTGGTTTTTTATGTCTTACTCAACTAGGTTCAATATATAATTAAATTGATCCTAGCTTAATCTGAAAAAGTCCCTGAATTTGGTTTCGTCTCGCCATAAATGTTTTCAATCAGGACACTGAAAAATCCTGCAGTTTCCCTGGCAAAGTACATTTCATGCACTTCATTTTTATTTTTTGTCAGAACGTATTTTATAATTTTTTGTTCTTCTTCTACTTGTTATAATAGAAGTAGTTTTAAAATACATTTTTGTTTTTTTGTTAAGGACGTGGTTAATAACAAACTAATAACAATAATAATATTTTAAAACACACTTATATAAATATACAAGTACCTACAACCTAACCAAACAGAGGCCTTGATACAAATGCGTGTACGTGCCTAATTATTTTAGTGCCATTTTAAGCCATTTTAAGCCGCGCGTTTCCTGACGCGTACATAGGAATCAATAAAGATCGCGCGGCTAAATAAATGACCGCGCGGACAAAATTCAAATCACAACGCGTTAGATTAGGTTAGGTAAGTATATTTTACTAATATACTTTGTTTATTTTCCTGTACGACTGAGAAGGTTCATTAGGGAAGTATTTTTTTTGGTATTCAGGGGTTTTCCCAATAAATGGGAAAAACCAGAAAAAACATGGGAAAACTGGAGTGAAAAGTAGGAAAACAGGAAATAAGTACAATATTAAACAAATATTATTAAAGAAAATGTTTAATGCATATGTAATTATTTTACCATAATATGACATTAATATTGTTGACAAAGCATCACTATCAACTAAATCCCGCTTAGAATCGTATTTTTAGTAAACAATGATTTATCATCGCTTACAGATACAAATTAATTTCCCTTGTATATTCTATCTTCTCAACTTTTCACCAACAATAGTGGCTGCACGCGTCCTTATTATCTCAGGACAACTTTTCTATCAGAAATCATGCTTAGATTTTATATAATATAGATTATCTTTTATTAATTAGGCGATTCTATTGTCTTACCATATCAAATAATATAAATAAGTTGAATAAAAATTGTTGATCTAGATATAATGTATCGATTATTTTATTATCTATGAGGATAGTGGCTTATTTAGAGGGAGTGTCCTGGGGGTTACAAAATTAAGGAAAATATATCCTTTAATATTTTATTCTCCTGAGGATATTCCACCTAAAAATCCGGTAAATAGATATTTTACTTTTAAAATATATTTATTTTACACAAAAAACTCAGTAAAAATACAATAAAAAGTAAAATTAAAATTAAAAATATTACATTTATTTATGATATTATTAATAATCTAATGTGTCTAATAATCTATTAATTAAAATTAAAAATATATCCTTAGCCTATTATTTTGGCTATGTCCAAATATTGTTTTCCACTTGAGTTAAAAACTCTTTAATACTTAATTGAAAGTTATTTATACGCTTGCCTAAAGTTAAAAGCTTGATGTTTTTTAACATTTTTTTTTTTGATGTTTTTATTGTTTGTCCAGTGCTACTTAGTGCTATCTTTGTCCTATCGGCTCCAATCATAAGTTTAATTTTTCGAACATAAAATATATAATATAATATGATTAGATTCCTAATACTGAAAGACAAAAAAAATTTATCGGACTTTTTCAAGTTTTTCAAGAGTTAGTTTTTATCACAGATGACCTAGACAAGTCATAATATTATTATGTTTATAGTTGATAATGGAAAGAAAAGTGTTTTAGTATTTCTTCCATGATTTTCTTTCTCAGTTACTTGGTCACCGATCTGTTATAAACCACCACACAAGCCGTGTTGGGAACCACTGCATGATCCAGTACATAGCGGCCGTACGGCACATTGTAATATAGTTTAGTTGGAGTTCTATCGTCAAAATTAGCAGTGTAGTAGTACATGTATTTAGTTGTAACCTAGATATTTCTCATTTTTTATTCAAGATAATAAAATACATTCAGTTGTAACTTAGTGTTTTCCTCTTTATTCAAACTAAAATATGAAATCATAATTGGTTAACATTTACCACTCTTGGACTAACGTATTTAGAAACATATCTAAAAACCCAAATCCGGGATAAAACACTACTATAACAACCAGCAGACTGCTCGTGACAGCTCGACAATTAAACTCAAGGTAAGACTAACCCAAAGAATCCGTGATAATAATATTAATTGTTATAGTTATATTAAACAGATTTAAAAATAAAAATAAGTACATATTATTATTTTTTAATACATAGGTATAGTAACAAATCACACAACTTTTAATTATTTTTAAACATAACATCAGCTATCACAGATTTTTAATCTTATCAATAATCAATAAAAAAAGATCTCTATTACTCACATAAATCATATGACTTTCATGACAAACAACATTTAATTAGTAATAATAAAAAAAAATATCAACAACTTTAATATTTTAACATATAAATAGGTGGGTATTCACTCGTTAAAAAGTTAAAAAATTATGTGGAACCAACAGTCAAAACTAATTCTTTGATTTTGGTAATTTATTTTTCTAATAATATAATATCAATTCATAATAATCAAATTATCATTTAATCTATACTGATAATTTGTATATTACTTTTTGTATGAAGTGATTATTTTCATGAGTTTTATTTAATGGTCTACTCAGTATTGAACAATTTAAATATGATGCTTTTATTTAAACATTTACAAATATTTTAATTGTTAATTTTTAATTTTAATAACATTGAAATTCATAAAGTTTATTTTATTTCTACCAAAAGTATGGTATTTTTCTGTTGTAATTTGCTAATTATTAGTGTTAAGTTGACAATTTAAAATCATGAACTGTTTTTATTGTTATTGTTATTAGTTATTATTTTTATTATCTTACAGCCTTACAGATAGTACATTACAGTTAGTAAGTGTCTGACTGAATAATGGTATAAATAAATTATACAATTAATAAAGAAATATTATTTAATTTTAGTATTATAATGTTTTAAAGCAATATTATTTTGGCATGTAGCAGCCATCAGCTTTTGGCACTTTATTTTTATAATTTTGCGAATCCATGTTGTATACTGATCATGCTTCGCGTAACTCAGTTTGATAACTCCTATTTATTGAAAAAAAAAAAAAAATTGTTGATATCTTATTTGCCGGTAGCTACTTTATCGTTCTCCTGACTATAGATTTGTGGGCTTGCGATGTATTGATATCAGTATTTTCAAAATAAATATAAAAATTAAAATTAAATTAAAAACCATTTTAAGTGAACTTTTATATTGCATTTTTTGTGCATTTTTAAGGGTTTTCACTGCATTAAATTCATAGTAATACTGATTATTGTATTATATATGCAACTAATATAACATAATTAGGTAGGTATAGACTGAAATTAATTTGTATTTGTTTCATTTTCAGATACAAATATTTGTATAAGGTACATAATGTGGCTTCATTAGAAAATTATACAAAAATTAAGTGCGTCAATAAGCATTGCAAAAATAATGATAGCCTGTTAAAAGAATTTAATTTTCTAGTTACTATGGTATAAACTACACATCCAACAAAAAGGTGATTAAATCATTTTTTGCCAGAAGTTCATTTATAAATAGTCCGAGTGCACAGTTACCTCGAGTGTACAATTTTTTTTATAATTCAATTTAATGTTCTATTTCTGTTTGAGTAAACTACTGAAAAAAATATATTTGTGGACTGATGCAAGGGTCTAAAAAAAATTTAAAATTGTAAATTGAATATAAAAAATTAATTAATTTCAAACATCAAATTAAAAGTCCATAATTATCGTAAAACATTTTTTTTTTTTAAATGTACTCTACAAAATATTAAATATTTAGCTTTGTTTCTTATTACTTTTATTAACTGTTTTTATTTCTAGTTTAAAAATATTTAAATAACATAATATAAGCCCATTATTTCTTGATTATGGGTTCCAAATTTCTAGTGCCTAAACATAAAAATATAAATCCTCCTCTTATTATAGTGTTACTTTTACTCTATAATCTAATTTAAGAATAATTTGTATTTTTAAACTTTATTTTAGCTATGCTCAAAATGTTTCATAAGTTGTGTGAATCATAAAAAAATTCAGATTCAAAATGGATAATGGTGAATTTATTTTACCTAGTGATTCCTTATCATATGACTCACCTGTTGCTATTGAATTGTTTGATAAAGATAAGAAGAAAGATGATAAATCTGACATTTATTTGGATATTCCAAAAATGCTCTGAAGTTCTACCATCAATGATATAAAGACTTTCTCTGATTTAGCATTTGAACATTACCTTAAGAAAAATGCTAAAAAAATTTTATTATAAAAATATCATACAAAAGGATTGATACAGGATTGTACAACTAGAGAAAAATATATAGACTGATTATGTAGAAATGAAATTGGAATTGATGGCAAATTCCTTGTTTGACCCATTTACACCAAATATATCTGCATGTAAAGAATTTAGACCAATAACATGTGTCAATACTTTAAATAATCAAGTACCTCCACTGTTAAACTATGTGACTACTAGGTAAGCAATGTTCTTTGTGTAAATATGATTGCATAGACAAATGTCAAAATAAATCAAAATGTGCTTGTTTCCAGAAGACTATTGAAAGATAAAAAATTATACCTGCTATTTCCAATGTCCCAAATATTGGATATAACTATATGTGCTTGGAAGAGTGCATTCAAATTTGAATTTTGAATGCAACAAAACATGTAAGTGTAACAATATGTGTTTGAATTGGATAGTGCAGAAACACATCTCTTAAAGTTACAACTGTTCATGACAAAAAATAAAGGAAGGGGTGTATGTTGATTAAATGATATACCTCAAGGAATTTCCATTTGTACATATGTTGGTTTAGTGTTAGTTGAAATTGATGCCATTGAATTAGGTAACAAATATAATATATATATGAATACTTAGCCGATTTAAAATATATTGAAATTATAGAAAAAACCAAAAAGGATTATAAACATCAAGTACTCCCAGAAGGTTTTTGGTTAACAGGCAGCAGTAGTAGTAGAATTAATAATAAAATTGATGGTGTCATGACTTCTGAATCTCCCAATGAAGAATCTCAAGGTACATTTAAAATTAAATTTATGCTATTTATGTTGTTATTAAAGTTTAAACTCAAACAAATTTGAAGAGGAGTATTTTTTTGAGAGTAACTATTGTGGGTTTTCTAAAATATTGTCAAAAAGTTATAACTATTTAAAAAGGCTATCTAAGTTTGGCTGTTTTTTAAACAATATTTTGGAAAAAAAACCACATGATGCCCTTGATCCTCTTTAAAGTTTATTTATTCTTGTTTGAATTCTAAGAAATATAATATCACTATATTGCCTCATTAGTTGGACTGAGACAGTAAATGAGAATATTATAAATTATTTTTGTGGTTTTAATATTTAGCATATGCAGTCCAGTTAAGAACATGTTACATAAACTTTCATATTAGATACCTATAAACATTGATTTTAGAATTATTATTGCCTAATTCATGGTGTAGAGATATTTAGTGATTAAAACTATAGTTATATGGGTTACCCATGAGATAGCACAATAATATTGAACAAATTATTTTTTTTTTTTAAATATTAATTATTTACCAAATCGATAGATGTTGAATAATATATGGTACCTGGAAGCCAATTATATATAACTGATTATTTATATTTGAAAAAATTGTTTCATTATTTTTGATTTTGTGGTTTAAGTTATTTATATTTATTTCATATTTTTTAAGTTTTTATTTGGTTTAATATGTCAATCATAAGTTGTATTTGAAGAAAAAAACCAGTATTGGTATTATATATTTTCTATGTTACATGTATAATATCCCACATATAAAACATTTAGGAAATTTTTTTTTTAGTTTATTGTAGTAGTGATAATGCTGTACATTTTAAATTTTAATAATAATTTTAACTTATAATTCAATAAAACAAATTAATAAATCACATCAATTTGGTGAATTTTCTTAAATGTAAAATAAAATAAAACCAAAATTCATTTCTATTTTGTTATTTTAAATATTGTTGTAGTTACTAGTTATTATTAAAGAATAAAGATGAACTTAGTAATTAATATAACAAATTATCACATATATCTTAGGTAATTAATATAAGATATTATAAATTATGATTAAATTCAATTGACAATTATTATTTCATCTGATAATTTCTGTTCAGTAGCAGCCAAAAAAAAAAAAAAACAAAGAAATTGTATACAGTATAAAATGTATACAAATAATAGTTTTATACTGTACGTTTTATATGTTTTATACATAGGTATATTTAATAAGTGTTATATAATTTACTGTATTATATGTTCCAGTACAGAAAAAACAGTTGAGCGTAATGTGTGTTACGAAAATCACAGTTAAATATCACAGTTTTATCATATGTTCATAAGTCATTATATGTTTCACTAAATTTCAATCAGAATAATATTTTGTCAGCAATGATTTATCTTTGTGTACAGTTATAAATTTAAAAAACTACTCATTTATTCTACCTTCTTAACTTCAACAACAGTAGTACCTATGAGCTTTATCAGCTTTAAAAAAAAAAAATGTAATTCAGTTTTTAATTATTATGTTTGTTACATGACTTTTTTTTTATATATATATATATAGAAAGACCTGCAACACTAAGGATTTCATCTAGTTTGAAAAAACGTAAACAGAACAATGAGTAACCCAAGGCTAAAACTAAGAAGAGAATACATTTGAATAAACCAATGTGCAAATATTTCAGAAAATACGAAAAAATATACCTACTTAATGCAAAAAGTAATGGAAACATTAATTGATATTTTAACCATTCATGTTCTTTAAAATGTATTTGTTGATACTCATGATATAGAATTCCTGTAAGTATCCTATTTTGCATTAAATTACATAAAAGCCGGTACAGAACATGGAGTAATGGATGTGATGTAGGAAGTATTCCAGGAAAAGCAATGGAGTATCATTGTAAATCAAATCATTGCAGAGGAAGATTACTGTAAATTGAATGTATTTTTTTATAATTTTAATTAATAGTTTTAAAATTAATAATTCTTTTATTTATATAATCAAAGTATATAGTTAAACTTAGGGCCAGATATAGAGAGAAGAAGCAAAAATAATCCACAGGCATATAATTTTTCAGGGTGTATTATTTCAAGCTTTCATAAGCTCTGAATAAATGGAAAATTAATAATGATATATCAATGTTTCTAAATAGAAATTTCAATAAGTGGGTAATTTAAAAAGGCCATTTGTCGATTATAGCCTCAAATAGTGGTTCAAGATTATAACAAGTTTTAAGTCTATTCAAATGTAATCTTCATTTAGATACAGTATCACAATATTCACCAATAAAATTTCTTTCAATTTTATGATCAATTAAATGTCATTCAAGCATTGTTTTTTATGTGAAAATTTTTTTTTCTTTCTGAAGATGAAACTAGAAAGTTCCATCTGTAAACATTTGCAACTGGAATTTTTTTAGGTTTTTAGACCATTGCAATTATCATGAGTTTTGGATGACTTCAAATATTCACTTTTAGGGTTATTAGGTGAAAAGTTTAAAAGGAAAATTTATCAATAAATTATAAATATTTGGGCTAAATATATAGGTTGATTTACTACTCAAGTCATGTTCAATATCCAATTGTTATTCCACTAAATTATGTATTCGATAATAAATTATATTGTTCTTCTTGATTTAAAATAATTGCTCATAAAGAAATGATGTATGACAACCATACGTGGTATTTGGTTGCATAGTATTTGTTTTACCGTGTTCAATAATAGGTTTGCCACATTGTAAGCATTTGAATGTTTTGAATTGTATCATTGAGATTCTGTATTTGGACCTTTTTAATATCAAAATCTAATTGCAGTACGTGAAGATAATTTTTAATTAAAACAAAAAACCGGCCATTTTTTTGTTAGTCAGTTGTTTTTTTTTTTTGTTTAACTCTTCATTGAAAAGCTGCAACTTTTTATTGTCAATATTGTATTTTTTGATATTTGTTTTCTCCAGTTTTTTAAATTCCTATTAAACATACTGTATTGATTTGCAGGTAGAACATTAGTTAAAAATGTAAAATTAAGTTTTAAATGTAAATGCATCTTGTTCGCCATAAGTATTTTTTATGAGTTTTTGTAAAAATAAAAGTACCTAGAATAGCATAACACCTATATCAGCGGTTCTTAAACTTTTTATTTCGCGGACCCCTGATGAATGACATTTTTAAATCGCCACCTTATTAATTTTGTTAGGAATTACCATTGGGTTATATCAATTTCAAAAGGGTGTCTAATCCAGTTTCTATTTGTGTCTGGAACAGGAAAATAATCGCGGAAGCTTCATTGCAGATCTTCAATATGTTGTTTGATCATTATACAAACCATAGCTTTTACAGCGAGAAATATTAAATCCTCAGCTATTGTGTGAGGTTTCCTTGATTTGCCAATAAGTAAAGAAACGGCAAATGAAGCTTTAACGTCATTTTAATTACTATAACTTGTTGAAGATTTTTTAATACATTTCATATTTTTCCTTAATTCAAATTCTATATTTTTAAAAAAATCAATGGTTTTCGTAACATGTTCTTTATGTTTGGTTTCTAGATGTCTTTTTAGTTTTGATGGTTTTAGTGCCTCATTTGATAATACATCAAAACATAACACGCATTGTGGTTTTTGTTCTTCTTCAGAACCCTTACCAGTAAAACCCATCGATAAATAATTATTATCATACTTACGAAATTTTGTTAATTTAATTTTTTCATTCAATACTTGTATAATAATATAAAATATAAAATATAAAATTTTACATCTCTAACAATATCATTATTACACACACATGCTGTCCACAGCTGAAAACATTTATAGTGTCACAGATGCAATGGTGGACCCCTAGGGGCCGCAGGCCACAGTTTAAGTTTTCATTAACCTCCATTCATTAACCTCCACTATGTGCTGTAGTTTTTTACTGTCTTTATTGTATTTATTTGATTATTGCTTTTATGTATGTCTTTTTAACCCATATGGAAAATACAATTCACCCTTGTAAGAGTGAGAATTATTACATTAATACAATTTAAATTCATAAATGATTACTTAGTGTTATTTTTTGTTACTTTATTAATGATAATCCATCAAATATAATGTCCCAGAATAACATTACCAGTCTCTCATTAACCATAATGTATAATGGGATTTGCAACTGCATTTTACAGAGTAACTTACTTTTGCCACATGTGCTGTTTTGCACTGTAGGAAAATAACAATGGTGTTAAATACAACACTCGAAAATTTTATATTACCTGTCTGTTGAATATTTCATTGACATTATAATTTTATCAACACTAAGAGCTGCATTTTTTTACTGTCTCTGTTGTATTTATTTGATTATTGCTTTTATATATGTCTTTTTAACCTATATGGAAAATACATTTCACCTTTGTAAGAGGTTTTGCTTTTGCCACATGTGTTGTTTTGTACTGTAGGAAATTAAACAAGGTGTTGAATACAACACTCGAAAATTTTATATTACCTGTCTGTTGAATATTTCATTGAATCTTTCTTTTAAGTGCATTTCAATTTCGCCATATTGATACATAGTGTAGAGATATTTTTGAATTAGATAAATAGGCCATTTTTAGGTGGTCAGTCTTTTTCTTTACCATTTACCAAGTATTTTGCTTTTGCCACATGTGTTGTTTTGTACTGTAGGAAATTAAACAAGGTGTTGAATACAACACTGGAAAGTTTTGTATTATCTTTCTGTTGAATATTTCATTGACAATATAATTTTATCAACACTATGAGCTGCAGTTTCTTACTTTCTTTATTGTATTTATTTGATTATTGCTTTTATGTATGTCTTTTTAACCCATATGGAAAATACAATTCACCCTTGTAAGAGTGAGAATTATTACATTAATACAATTTAAATTCATAAATGATTGTTTAATGGTTTTTTTTTTTACTTTATTAATGATTATCCATTAAATATAATGTCTCAGAATAACATTACTGGTGTTTCATTAACCTTAAGGTACAATGGGATTTGCAACTGCATATTACAGAGTAACTTACTTTTGCCACATGTGTTGTTTTGCTCTGTAGGATATTAAACAAGGTGTTGAATACAACACTCGAAAATTTTATATTACCTGTCTGTTGAATATTTCATTGAATTTATCTTTTTAGTGCATTTAAATTTCGCCATATTGATACATATTGTAGAGATATTTTTGAATTAGATAAATAGGCCATTTTTAGGTGGTCAGTCTTAACAATGGTGTTAAATACAACACTGGAAAGTTTTGTATTATCTTTCTGTTGAATATTTCATTGACAATATAATTTTATCAACACTATGAGCTGCAGTTTCTTACTGTCTTTATTGTATTTATTTGATTATTGCTTTTATGTATGTCTTTTTAACCCATATGGAAAATACAATTCACCCTGTTAAGAGTGAGAATTATAACATTAATACAATTTAATTTCATAAATGATTACTTAGTGTTATTTTTTGTTACTTTATTAATGATTATCCATTAAATATAATGTCTCAGAATAACATTACTGGTGTTTCATTAACCATAAGGTACAATGGGATTTGCAACTGCATTTTACAGAGTAACTTACTTTTGCCACATGTGCTGTTTTGCACTGTAGGAAAATAACAATGGTGTTAAATACAACACTCGAAAATTTTATATTACCTGTCTGTTGAATATTTCATTGACATTATAATTTTATCAACACTATGCTGCAGTTTCTTACTGTCTGTTGTATTTATTTGATTATTGCTTTTATATATGTCTTTTTAACCTATATGGAAAATACATTTCACCTTTGTAAGAGGGAGGAATTAATACATTAATAAAATTTAAATTCATAAATGATTGTTTAATGGTTTTTTTTTTACTTTATTAATGATTATCCATTAAATATAATGTCTCAGAATAACATTACTGGTGTTTCATTAACCTTAAGGTACAATGGGATTTGCAACTGCATATTACAGAGTAACTTACTTTTGCCACATGTGCTGTTTTGCACTGTAGGAAAATAACAATGGTGTTAAATACAACACTAGAAAATTTTATATTACCTGTCTGTTGAATATTTCATTGAATCTATCTTTTTAGTCCATTTCATTAATACAATTTAAATTCATAAATGATTACTTAGTGTTATTTTTTGTTACTTTATTAATGATAATCCATCAAATATAATGTCCCAGAATAACATTACTGGTGTTTCATTAACCATAAGGTACAATGGGATTTGCAACTGCATTTTACAGAGTAACTTACTTTTGCCACATGTGTTGTTTTGCTCTGTAGGATATTAAACAAGGTGTTGAATACAACACTCGAAAATTTTATATTACCTGTCTGTTGAATATTTCATTGAATTTATCTTTTTAGTGCATTTAAATATCACCTTATTGATACATATTGTAGAACTATTTTCAAATTAAACAAATGTGCCACTTTCTTAATTATTTATTAGGACAATTAATTAATTCCATATTGATGCATTGGATGGAGATTATTTTGAATAAAAATAAATGAGCCATTTTATGATAGTCAATTTGTGTTTTTTTTTTAAATCTCCAATGAAGAGCTGCTTATACTTATTATAATTTTTTTTTTTTTTAGAATATTGCCTTTTACTTTGTCTTTTTTATTCATATGGATAAAACCTTTTACTTTTGTATGCGAAAAATAATTAGATAAATGAAATTCAATTTAAATATTAAATGGATTGTGCTTTTTTTATGTTTTTTTATTAATTTTTTTAAAATACTATGTCCTTAAATAATATATTAAGTATACTTTAGTTTTTTTCTTCATGTTACTTTTTTTTTTGATTTCAATTGTTATTTACTTTTTAAATTTAGTTTAAAGTTATTTTTATATATTTTTTTTCTTTTAATTTTAATTTTATTTGTGGTATTCCGTAATAATCATAATGTTTTATTCCTTTTATTATGTATAAATAAATAAATAATTAACTCTTTTTTGATAGTTATTTATAATTATACCTTTATTTAAAAATATTTTATAATGTTCTTCAATTAGTATTGTTTATGAAACCTTCTTTTCTCTAAATTGAAATTGCGTATCTATTTTGAAAATCAAATGAAAAGATTAGTTTATAGATTTTTTCTGAATAATTAAATGTATCGGTTTACTTATAATTATATAGATATCCATAAATTGAAAGGTTTGCTGGAATTTTGTGCTACATACCAATTCTTAATTTTTACAGGATCAAGTAAAAACAAAATATCTTGTATTATTTCTTTTTAATATTATTTGGACATTATGTTGCACGTTCCTTTAACTTTAAACATGTTGTATGTATGTCTTATACATTTTTAAGAATAACAAAAAAAATTTTAATTTACTTATATTAAAAAAAAAATATTTTATGATTGTTTTAAAAAATTATAATACTATACATGCACATGTTAAACTAAAAAATCTAAAATGAGTAATAAAAATTAATTTTTAGATGTTGGGTAATCAATTTATTAACATTTTTTTTTAGCAGTGGCAATTCTGTATTAAGATCTAGAAATTCGTTGGTACAAACCTGTGTAAATTTGAGAAATTTTTTTGAATAATCGATGTTAAAATTAACGGTTTAAATTTGTCTACACCATCATTTGCCTATGGTGGAAAATATTTACACCGGTTTTATCCCCCGAAATAATAAAACAGATAAATGATAATAATAATAATTTAATTGATAACAATTACTAGAAATCGTTTGATTATACCGGTATAAATTTCTCGGCACTATTTTGGTAGGCAGTTAATCAATAACAGACCACTTGAGACCTTCGTCTAGGGTTAATAATGTAACCGATGTTTCAATCGCTATGACTATTAACGCTACGTCTAGCTCAGAAGACGCAAAAAACATCCTCATCGCCGCTAACCTCAGGCGTGCAAATTCCGCGACGCTAAACGAGGATAAACTCCTTGAGGTACTTGATGGATTAATATATGTTTTAAATAAAACACCAAGAATGTCCACAAGGAAATCAAGGACGCAAGAAGGAACTTGACTGTTATCTCCGCCCAACTTAAGAGGGTCAGATTCTCTTGTTAACAGGATTACCAGGGGGGGGGGGAAAGGTACTCTTGACGATGTCGCAATGAGACTTTTTACAATAAAGAAACGTAACGATAAATATCATGAAAAACAGCAGCGCCAGCTGACTTAAATGAAAGCAGCAATTGATGCCTGCTCCCTCCAAACACACTGCCTTCAGCCATAACCAAGCCGAAGAAGTCCTATCTGTTCTTGGGGGACTGAGGAAAGGAATGCAAGAGCAGCGTAATTTGTGCACTGACATTTCCTCACATGCTTGATTCCGATTCCTGTACCACACAGAAGAAGGCTATTCTGGATATGGCCAACGCCAAGCTATCCAAATGATCCATTTTTTACAGATCAATAGCCAAAGGAGCGCCACTGCTCAAAACTTACTTCAGTAAACCATAGCTCAAAGGAGATCCATATCATACTGGTTTCCAAACAAAATTGGTTCTTAGTCTAATCCGGTTCTTAGCGACAATTGGATCTGCAGTAGTGATCGTACTTAGGCAATGGTGTTATCCCCCACGGCTGAACTCGCTATCGAGGACTACGGTGCCGTACGAGGTTTCGTCTGGATTCTAACACGGGAGTTACGAATATATATTTGCTACAATTCGAGAAATGATTCTGATGTAAACTATGCCGCGTTTCTCACTGACATCGAGACTTCAGTGAGATCAGCCAACCCACATACTCAACTTATCATAGGGGGCGACTTGAACGCCTGGTCTCAGGAGTGGGGCTTGGCTTCAAATGGCTACAAAAGGGACCAGCTCGCTTATTGGGCGTCTAGCCTGGACTTTCTTATTGGCAACTCTGGGCAGGCTCCCATTAATCAGAGAGTTAATGTGGGTTCGGTCATAGATGTCACCTTCTATCGAATCTATCCACCTATTACACTTTGTGGTTGAAAGGTCTTGGAGGATGTTGAATCGGCTAATGACCATTCCTACATTGAGTATCATGTTTCGTCCGCGGCTGATGAAAATTCTCGGCGTCTTGTTCGAGGCTGATCCACTCAACGGATTAATCATGAGGCACTCTTCAGGAGTAGGATGAAAAGGAGGCTTCAAAGTCAGATGCAGGTGCAGGTGCCAGGTGTCCAGGTGCTATACTTAATATATAACTGCCCATACATGTGCAAGATGCTTTGCATGTGCTATACCTAATACATGGTCGTCCATCCAGGAGCCCAGGAGCTATATCTAATACATGGCAGCCCGAAATGTTCACCTCTTCATCGACCATATAGACCACGCCCACTTTCTTATCAGCCATTATATATTATTAGTTCTTATCTCTTATCAACGATATAATTACCAAGTTCTTATCAGCGACATTAATACCAAGTTCTTATCTAACCTATGCCAGGTGCTATACTTTAACATGACTGCCCGAATTATCCACCTCTTGATCGACATATATTTTTCCCCCACCACCTTTTTTCAAATTTTTTTTTTTCCTATACGCATCACTTACTCGATCTACGGTAAATCGACTACGCCCTCTTTAACCAAATATTTTCTCGAGGTATTATCAGCTACTTACTCGATTTAACTAAATCCTTATCATATACCTATGATTATTATTTTATAAGTATTATGATATTTTTCGTCTCCGCGCGCGTGTGCTCACTTTACCCCGCCTGCAAACACTCCTACCGAATACATCTTAAGAGTATATATTTTAATAGATTATTATTTTTTTCCCAACATTATTATTCTATAATATATATTCTGTAATCACGTTAATATACATTATTACATAACATACCAATAGTAATCATTATTATAAATAATAGTATTATTAACGAGCTCGCGCTCGCCTTACCCCACTGACACTATCCATACCCACTGATAAATATTACCTATACAACAAAATATTATTATGTATATTATTACAAAAACGAAATTGTTATTAGCAACGTTGATGGTCTGTACATTCCTGGGAGCTAATGTTTCTACGACCGCCGACCACCGCATATTGTTTTTCTCGGAATGTCAGTGACTGCCGAAACAAATGTCGTTATATGATTGTGTCTCGGCGCACGTTACCATACCCATCGTATAACCTAAACCACCCTGCACTATCCTGTACACCATCTTCGACTAAATTGTAATTATAAGTACCTGTACAAAAATATTATTTTGTTCATAGGTATTACATAATCATAATCGTCTTTTAACATAGATTTTTGTCAACGACTATATAATTATTATAACTATGCATCAACTAACAGGTTAACCACACGATCGTTAATTACACACACACACACATATACACCATTAAATATCATCGATAACAATTTATACATACGATAGTTTACAATCGTTCATGAAAACTCATTGGGGAACACTGTATAACAATCGATAGTTAACAATCGAGAATTTCGATTATTACTTACTTTTGATAATCGATCGTTATTCATGATGACAAGGACGGAACGATTGATCATCAGTAGTGATTTTACTACCCACCAGTGACCAAGTATCTCTCAGTTTTCTCTCGCGACCACCATTTTTTAAAATTTTATTATTTTTTGTAACAAGTTATCACTTGTTATTTTAATTCGTTCATTTGTATATCATTTTTAAAAATGAATACATTCGAGTGTACCTTCGCCGACTTCGATAAAGTGTTTTCTGCTGAGTGCAGTATGACCCGCCATGCTAAATTAAACGACAGTGTAAAATTCAATGCGCTCCTGTGTATCGCTTCTATGTGTCCTAAATCGTTTACGCGTAAAGGCAACCACGATACTCATGTTAAAATGGAGGAAGGGTTGCTTTGCCAGCTATTGTTCCCGACATTCAAGCAGGACCGTCAAATGCCGTCGCCAGACCATCGACCTCGACCGTGCTATGGACTATCAACGAGGAAAATGACGAACTGTTTATGGAAATCGATTTGGATATTTGCGACAACGAATGTAAGATTTCTTTTATTATATCATACCACATAAGGAATAGCGAGGGAATTAGATAGAATTAGGTAGAAAATGCATACTCAAAGAAGAAACCACCGCTAAAGTGAAGAAAGCACGGATGGATATAGTAAACACCCCGGGATTTATCGAAATCGAATCGTCTTTCTCACGAAAAATTGTATGGTATCAAAAATCTCGATAATTTCTTTAACTACAGACAATTCTTCTGTTCAATCTAACCCGTAGTTATAGACCTCCTGAAATCTATAGTTGTATTAAATCCAATCAAATTCAATCTGAAACTGGAAGCCACATATTAAAAACCACAAGTAGACAATTTTGTCGTCAATAGAGCGTTCAAGACAGGCCGATTTTCCCTGATAGCGATATAGAAGACATATTAAAACAAAAATTAACGAAAGTACTTTTCGAAGAGGATATTTATCAGGGACGAGGAAGTGAGTTTTTCTTACAGACGATAGACGGCCTTTTATTAGGAGTTTATAAATTTCAATCTATGGGTGGTATTTCGTATATCCCGCTACCCAAAAATATAACAAATAAAAAAGCCGTTATCAACTCGTATAATAACTTACTTCTTCGCGGATGAAGAGTGTTTTAAGTGGGTAATTTTGCAAAACACGTAACGGGGGTTCATGATTATCGTATCAATCACAATTATACGAAACACGAAACGAAGTACAATTTTAGTGGATTGACGTACCCAACCCCGCTCATGAACATTAAAAAATTTTAAAAAAATAATTCAAATGCGTCCGTAAATGTTTACGGACTGAAGAAGAAAAACTAAAAAACGGTACTATTCGATTACTATTATTAAAAATTCGATATACCTACCGAGCCGATTTTATACAGAGAAACACAAAACGAATCGGATGTGGAGAAAAACATTTTGTAGAGCAGATAGTTGATATCAGTAAGAAAGTGGAGAATTTATTGGAGACGAATAAACCAGTGAAGATTGACAGACATGTAGCGAGCGAAAATTGTAATTTGTCACTGTGGATTTTTTACCGCGAATCCGAAGGTCGAAGACCATAACCACCTATCCGGTAGATATTGGCAGGTGTTATGCAATACTTGTAATCTAAAATTACAAGTAACGAAATTTGTCCTCTACTTCTTCCATAATTTATCGAACTACGACTTGCATTTTATCGTCACGAAGTTGGGTTATGACGCGCAAACAATTTCCGTCTCACAGAACAGCGAGGAGAAATTTGCATAGTTTTCGAAGTACGTGAGTAACACCATCACTATACGATTTATCAATACATTTAGATTTATGGCGTCAAGTCTCGTTTCTCTCGCGTCCTATCTAAACACAGTCGAATTCGAGAAGTTTCATGAGACGAAAAAAATATTTAAAACAGATGATATGCCCTTGGTGACGAAGAAGGACGTATACCCATATACACATATACACATATATACAAGTATACGGAGAGTTGGGACAAGTTGGAAGAAGATACATTACCGGAGAAGGAAGACTTTTACAGTACGTTGACTGAGGAGAATGTCAAGGACGATGAGTACGAGCACGCGAAAATAGTTTGGAGACATTTTGGATGTAAGACGTCGAGTGAGTACAGCAAATTATACTTGAAAATCGACATCATGTTGCTGACGGACGTCTTCGAGAACATAAGAGATATTTGTATGACGACCTACAACCTCGACCCGGCATTTTATTACACGAAACCCGGATTCAGTTTCGATTGTATGTTAAAATATACGAAGATTAACTTGGAACTTCTATCGGACTATGATATGCTACTGAAGTTTGAAAGAGGTAAACAATTTTATATTATTTTATATAGCAATTATATATTAATCGAACATTTTTACTTTTTCAGGGATACGTGGCGGATTGGTGCAAGCTAGTATGTGGTACGCAAAAGCGGACAACGACACCACAAAAGAAGATTCATGGATTATATATCATGATTTTAAGTACACATATTATTTTAAAATATATTAGTTACATACTTATAATTTTTTGTATATTTCTAGTAACAATTTATACGGGTGGACGATGTCATAGTACGTGCCCCACGGTGGCTTCCAGTGAGTAGGATTATGCAGTTCAATCAGTTACCGTGGTTGAAGAAGTATATTAACTTGAATACCGAGATGAGGAAGAAGGCAACTAATGAATTTGAGAAGAACTTTTACAAACTGATAAACAATGCATTATTTGGTAAGTTATTATTATTATTATTAGAACTTGTATGTTATTATATTATTATAATTTTATTGGTAAGACGGTGGAATCTATGAGACGGAGGATTGACATTGAACTGGTATCGAGTGAGAAGAGAATGCAGAAACTGATAAACAAAACAACGTTTAAACACTGTACTTCTTAAAACGAAAATCTATGTGTAGTGACACTAGAGAACAAAATACACTTCTACAAACCAATTAATATAGGTAAGAACCTCATTTAAAATTATGTATTATATATTATTTAAGAAATAATTATAATGTTTGTATTCATATGTTTACAGGATTTGCTATGCTGGACATATCCAAGACCAAAATATACAACTATCATTATAATGTTATGAGGAAGCATTTCAAAGACAATATCAACTTGATGTACACTGATACAGGTAAATTGTTATTATTTTTTTTTTCTTATACATATTATATTGTTTTTCAGATCCGTTGGTGTACCATATTGCTACGAGGGACTTTTATGCTGACTTACTAACCAGACCAGGGCTTTTGTAGTGTACGGACACCGCCAACCTACCTAGAGGCCACCCGTGCTACGTCGCAGAAAGGAAGAAGATACCGGGTTTGTTCTTTGACGAATCAGACGGAAAAACAATAACCGAGTTTTGTACGCTGGAGTGGAGAAGATCAAGGCAAAAAAAAATCGAGGATATGGCATTAAAAATTATATGATGTTTTACGACTATAAGAAGTATCTGTTCGGTGATGGAGATCTGGACGTATATAAAAATAATGTGTCCATTCGATCTTTCTATCATCAATTAAAGACCATCTCTACAAATAAACTCACCTACAACAACTACGATATTCATATCAATTTCTTTTGTGATTTCAACCGGAGTAAAGTGCTTTATCATTTAGTGGTTGATACTGAGCTATGTCGAATTCAGAAACCACTTCGTTTGGTTAAAATACACGTTCTAAATGACGTGCGTACATGACCTGCTTTATCTTGTTCACGGCGTGCTCATGATCCACATTCCATTCGGATAGGTGATACATAGACTCTAGGACTCTTTATGCGTCTTGTAGCCTTCCATAATGAATTATTCGTTGCAGAAAGTTCACTTAAGTATGATTTGAACGTTTCGTTTTTTACTTTTTTAATTTTTTCATGTAAAGGTTTGCTACTGCGGTTCTAAACGGTTTTATCCGAAGTAGCTCTCGTTTGGTGCCATTTATTCTGTGCTTTCGTTTTTGTTTTACTAGCTTCCTAACTTCCATTGGGTAGGTAATTTCACGATTACCACCTGTTGGTGTTATGGATGTTGCCATGATAATATTAATGAAATTAATTTTTAAGATAGAAGAGCAAATATGAAACAATAATTACTTTCAATGCTAGTTCCACTTCTGGTAATACATAATTAACTATTTGTCTATTGAAATTTGTTCTAGCCAGTTTATACAGTTCGAACGCTATTTCGCATTTAGACATTTGGAATCCATTTTATAAGTCCCGCTTCGAGTAATTCTTTAAAAATCGATAATATCTTGTTTCCAACACCTGTATTTCCTGCAGATTGCGATGCCAACAATAATCTTAGCCTATCAAATAACTCGTTTGGATTGTTCCAATAAACTAAATTATTTTTCTGTAATTTCACTCGTAGTCCTCTACCTTAGGGAAATAATTTAGATATAATGTTTATGTATTTTCTACCGCCCTTTTTAACCTTAAATCTATCGGTTATTAAATTAGCACCTGTATGTAATTAGTATAGAATTGTACGAATCAAGATCGTATCTCGTATTTGAAATCGGTAATTTGAAAAAAATTAATTGTAAAAACCCCTCTGTCGTCTTATATTACATTTTTTCCTAAAATGATTTGATTGTAAATTTTCTCTGGACCATACGTTTTATCGAAATCGGGTGAATTAAACCAATTTTCTAGTTTAATATATTGGGATTTTTCAGCGTCAACACTGTCACGTTCTGTACTAATTTTTCCTCTTCTTCTTTAATATAATCCTCCGGTGCGGCTTGATTATAATCACTATGTTTAAGTGACGATAATGTTTGCTCTTTATGTATTATATTCAGATGTTCAATAACCGGATCTAGAGTTTTTATTACTTCTGCAGAAATATTAGCCTCCCCGCTTTTCAACGCAATAAATTTACGTTTAATATTTTCTTTTGCTTTAACTAACTCCTCTAATATACGTTGTTCATTATCCATGATTGTGTTCAAAATGATAATTATTATTAAAAATGTTGGTTTATATAGCCACATACGTATCAAAACTAAATCGGTAGCGACCGTTATCACGCTCGTTATCTTTACAAATGACGACAAATGCAAACCTATCACGGTTCCAGCACGTTACACAGACATGTTTAAATTCGTTATAATACATATCACCCGAACAGTGTTCGTCACATACGTGTTTTAAATTTGTTTCGTCTTGTTTGAATAACACTATTAAATTCGCATTGTCACGTATTAATTGTTTAGGTACTTTCAAATAACTTTGAGCTAAGTAGAATATATCAACATTATTGTGTCATCCTCGACAAGAATATTCCCTAATAACGGTTTGTTGTTCTCTGATAATATCGTTCATAATACATACAGAGTTCGGTAAAACTTTTACTGGTTTTCATTTTCGAAAAAAGTGATTATTTTAACACCATCGATCTCATTAATAATCTGTTTTAGTAGCTTATACTTTGACTGATCGAGCGTTTTTGAATATACGTATACATTTTCAAATCGTAATCCGTTTTCATTGACTATTAAAAAATACATTAAATTCGTCTTGCCACAACCAGAACTGCCTGGTACTAATGACAAAATTAAACATCTGAAATCCGCTGTTGTTAATTTGGACAAAGAAAAAGACGAAGGTACTCATTGGGTAGCATATAAAAAAATCGGTAAGAAAGTGGAATATTACCACAGTTTTGGAAATTTACCACCAACACTGGAATTGCAGAAATACTCTCACGGATTTAGTATTAAATACAATTACGGAAGAGATCAAAATTATAATTTGACAAACTGCGGACATCTGTGTTTAAAATTTTTATCATGTATACGATAACATTAAAAGAAAATTTGGCGAATTTGTCTTGCGATTTTTTCCTTCGATAGAAGTCAGTGAAAGATTTGCCTGCCAGGACTTCAAACAAACAATTCTATTCCTAATATCAACGAAAAATGTAACCATATAGGTTTTGTCATTAAAAAAAATGAAAGACGATGTAATTAATAAAATATGCAGTTCCGATGGATTCATCTGTAGAAATTAAACTATTAGACGATAAAGACGAAATAATTTATTATACGGTAACGATTCCGACGGGTTCATACGAGTTGAGTGAATTAGAGACCGTAATTAAACAATTATTATTCGACAAACCGATAAAGTTCGAATTGAAAACGAACAATACAACATTAAATTGTAGAATGAGCTCAAATGCACAAATCGATTTGACTATGTCTAATAACATAGGTGTGCTATTAAGTTTTAATAATGGATTCTATGTTATTAACCGGTTAGATACTTTGGTCAATATCACCATAGTTAATTGTATATATATCGAGTTGAACCTAGTTGTCGGTTCATTCGTCAACGGGAAGCAGCACCATATAATACACGAGTTTTATCCTAACGTACCACCGAGGTATAAAATAATAGAAATTCCTACATACTTAGTCTCTTATTCACTAAATTGTACTTCTATAAGTCATGTCAATATTGTTTTAAAAGATTAGAACGATGAATCGATCGATCTGCGTAGAGAACTAATCTCTGTACGGATATTAATTCAAGATTTCGACAAGAACATCTAAAATAGGGATTTAATTTTATAATATAAATAAAACTGCAAAGTTTGACGAAAACAGTCGAATCGAGAACGTCGCCCGAACAACACCGTTAGTAAAAACATCCAAGAAAAATAATTCAAAACAATAAACAAGAAAAATGGTGAATAGCTAAAAATGTAGCTTTTCTTCGCTACATAACACGGAATTGTATACTCAATCGTGTGAAAGTTATATTTGTATTGAAGGAACGATAACCAAACCAGCTGGTATAACCGAGGATGTTAGTTTTATAAACAACGGACTGGCATTTCTTTTCTCTGAAATGAAATACGAGGTGAACGATATTCAAATTCAAAAAATCATTAACCCCGGTATAGCTACAACATTAAAATGATATTGTTCGTATACTAAATCGGATATTACATCCCATTATAATGCAGCATGGGATAGTGATTTAAAAAATGCTAACACAAATTTTATCGAAACCGACTCGTTTAATGGATGTATAAACCTTAGAGATTTGTTTGGGATTTGCGAAGATTATAAACGTATTCTAATAAACTGTAATCAACAACTCGTGTTGAATAGAGCATCGTTGGATATAAACGCAATAAAGTTTACTAAGTCTAACATTCCTAAATTTAGTGAAATTAAAGTAAATATTATGGAGAATAGCAATGGTTAAAGTCAGCGATAAAGAAAAAATTAAGTTGATGAAAGCAATAAATAGTCAGAAACCAATCACGTGCACGTTTAGATCGTGGGAATTGTGCAAGTACCTGTTTTTACCTGTTTTTAAAAGTGAACAAAACAAACAAGTTAGAAAAACTTCGATATGTTATAATTGGATTTCAAATAGATAGAAAAAAATAGTGAAACTAAATCAATGTCATGCTTTAATAATTGTAGAGTAAAAAATCTAAAGGTGTATTTAAACTCTGTGGTATTCCTCTAAGATTTTCAAAGTGACTTTACCAGAAATAAGATAGCTACATTATACCGGGCGTATTCTGAGTTCCAGAAATCTTACTACGAATGTAACAACCTTACACCGTTATTAACTCGTTCAGAGTTTAAGACATATACACCAATCATTGTTATTGACATGAGTTGACAGATGATAATGTGAAAACATCGACTGTAGACTTTCGAGTTTGATGCAGATGAGGCATATTTATCCAGCACTCTGCTAATTGAGTAGTTGCACACACCTTATTTAAGTGGCATAGTTGACGTCTTGTTTCAGCATGCTCGCTATGATTTTTTAATCTTGAAGACTTTTTATGATCATTTGTATTCCGCTTATAACTGATGGTGGTGTTCTCATTTTGGTAATTTCTTCATTTATATAAAAACTAACCCAGTTGAATTGTTTTAATACTGTTGGTAAACTGATTATTGTTTTCCGTGCGTTCGTCTCGAAAATGCACCATTCCAAATTTTGAAATGCGAATAAATCCTGTCTATTTAATAGAACGCAGCAGCCGGTCACGGTTTTTGATTTTATTACCAGAACGTTTTCTTTTTTGTTCATACAACGCGATAACTTGAACAATGCGGTTTCTAGAAATAAGTGAAACTTATATTTCGGAGTGTCGAGTATAATTGATATGATTTCGTCCATCAGTGAAAATATATGCGTTAGAATGTCTGGTGTTATATTAACGTATCGCGACGGAGTTATTATTTGTATTTTGACGACAAACATGTCTGTCGGGTCGATGCCTATATTCAAGAATTTACATTCTGTGAAGTTTAGAGTATAGTTATTACAGTCGATAAGGTCCGCTGGTGGTGCTGAAGTAACGTATTTGTATAACTGATTCTTGTTTGTAGTTTCATTTAAAGCGGCCATAATTTAAACATTTATAAATTTTTTAACACTTTGTAAAAGTGTATAGTTAGAGAAATGAGCACTTGCTACTACGACTGTGAGACGGATAATGATTCCGATATTAATCTACTATCACTCTCACGAGTTGAAATGTATATAATTTTGGTGGGCAAAAGAGACCTGCCCTGACCAGCTTAGGCATGACTCATGGTTAAAAATCCTGTCAATGATAGCAATGGTTTAAATTATTTTCTGTGTTAAATATTATTAACGTGATACTAATATATCTAATGGCGTATGGTAAGCATTAGCATAGAATATATATATCGTCTAATAACTCTTTGTTAATCGATAATGGGGTTATGTAATAATCGATTAACACATGGGTCATAACATCTATCTGTTAACCATCTAATGATAACATATTGATAACCCGTAAGAGATTTTCTCTTTTCACGTGTCGATAATAGCTAAATACGCTATGTAATATAATACATCGTCGTGATAATGTGAAACAGTAACAACAAGTCTATTAAGCGATTTTCTCCAAAATCAACGTATATTATACGATAATATGTAATGTGTGGCTATCTAATAATGTGGAAAATAATATTTTGTTGTATAGGTAATATGGCACGGGTATAGGGTATGCGGGATAACGCGAGCGCGCGAGTGACCGCGAAATAAAGTCGTATAATCAACAACGTGTAGATGATCGGGGCAGAGGTGAACATTAGGATTAGTAGATTATACTATTTTTTGTACCGACAGCCACTGATATTCCGAGAAAACAATATGCGCTGGCCGGGGATTACCTAATAGGCGAACGGGGAAACATTAGTTCGCAGGAATGTACAGACTATCAACGTTGCTAATAGCCATTTCGTTTTTGTAATAATTATACATAATAATATTTTGTTTTATAGGTAATATTTAGCAGTAGTTATGAATAAAGTGTCGGCGGGTATGATGGGGTAACGCGAGCGCGCGAAGACTTAAAATATCGTAATACTTATAAAATAATAATCATAGGTATATGATAACGATGTATGTAATAACAGTATGTATATGATAATGTCTCTTGGATAAAAAAATATTTTGAAAAAGGGGGGTGGGGGAAAATATATTTCAATGAAGAGGTGGTCAATTCGGGCAGCCATATTAAAGTATAGATCCTGGTATAGGTAGGATAACAACGTCTTAATAACACGGATAAGAACTTGGTAATGATATCGTTGATAAGAGAAAATAACTGATACTATAAAACAGCTAATAAGTGGGCGTGGTCTATATAGTCAATGAAGAGGTGGACAATTCAGGTGGTGAATCCTACTCCTACTCTTACTCCTACTCTTGGGGTAGAACTCCCTTTTTCTTACTACTTATGTAGAAATGATTTTGGATTCGAAATGTTCCTTCGCCTTTCTGAAATCGTCTAAAATGTTTCTCGCGATGTTTTCCATTTCCACGTCAGTCGACGACGCCAATATTATTAATTGAGACTGCTCAATCTATAAAATAAATTTAAAAAAATATAAAAAAAAATACGGACATACTTCACACACGCCATTGCTATAGGTGAGTAGTTGGGAAGGTGCGATATAGAGGGGAATTTAATTTATATCTGAACGCAACGACAAATCATTGCTAAGGAAAAACGATTCGGATCGAAGTTTCTGTTAAACATGTATATACATTTTCTCATTTTTCCTACGTTTTATCCAAATTATTATGAAAACCGCTCTAAAAAGTACCACCCAGGTAAATTTTCTTTTAAAAAAGATATTACATTACAAAATTTGAGCAAGACTTCTAGTAGAAAAGTTGTTCTCAAAAAATGAATAAGAATAATCAACATTGTAAAACCAATATATTCCTCGTTATGCTCTAATTCTAAAATATATCACTGTTTTATTAAACATATTATCACATAAACGAAATTAAATTACATATAAACACGAATGATTGTTTTTAATTGTAAACTACGAATAGAAAAATTCATGACTGCGATGACAAAAAAAAAATATAATGAATATATAGCATATATCAATAGCATTACATATGGAAAAGTTAACAAACAGTATAACTTAATAGCAAAGATATTAAAAATAAATAAATAAGATGGGAAAATCTATTTTACAACCTGGCAAAGTTCCGGGTTTCTAAACGTATTATAAACAGTTAACAATAATTCTGTATGTAATTGTGTACAGAAATCTAAATATATTAAACATTTTAATTTGTAAATAATTGACAGAATATTTTTTTAAATTTTTTAAGTACTATTTTTTTTATTTATTTATTTATTTTTTTTTTTTTGTAACATTGGCTAGTATGAATTTATGCGTAATAATCATATTATTTAAATTAATAATAAGAATAATGATATTCCGATTATTATATTTATCGGTGCATCCGATTTGGGTCCCGCGTTCAAAAATATACTTTAGTTGGGCTATGGTTAATACGGGTACTATATTAACTGGGTCCCCGGGTTTTCACGAGAATTATACTAATTGGGTCCCGATTTCCACAGATTGTATATTAGTTGAGTCTCTAGTTAATAGTGAGCAGAATAGAAGTTCTAAAAAAGACCCAAGTAGACACTTATATTAAAATGTATAGGGAAAAAACGACGGCAATGTATTTTACAAAAAAAAAAAACAATTAATAAAGGAGAAAATGACTAAATAAAAAATATTGGCAACATAAATAATTTTGAAAAAGTCAAAACGTTGTCTTATACATTTTTACTTAAGCGCATTTAGTACATTATTATTAAATAAAATAACACCTTTTTTTATATTATATTAAACTAGTATTCATTCAACCGGATGCCACCTTCTGAATATTTTCCAAAATATTAATTCATCAAGTAAATCAACATTTTTTTAATCATACTGTTTTTTTTTTTAAACTAAAAATCATTGACAGTCTTAAGTCTGTAAAAAATGAGAAGGAAAATGTTTTTCATTGGTTGTAAACATTTTTGTAAACTAGTATATAACCTACCGAAAGACGGGACCCAACTAGCATAGTACCCAAAATTCATTGGAATCCAACTAATGCACTACCTATCAAAACCACTTAGATCTGGGACCATACAGATGCAGCCATATTCGTATATTATCTCCTTGTTAACACAACGGCGATATAAATGTGTTCTAAACATCTTTTTAGAAACTTATAACTATACTTTTATTTAGCGCCCAAAAATTGGCATCAATACAATACTTACGTTATTTTTCATAATATAATAAGCATTTGAAGTACACGCATTTTTAAGGAGTGAGTAGATAAGTTTGAGTGCGAATAACGATAGCTCGGGTGTCGTACACACGTCTTTGATGTCTTCGTTCAACGCGCCGATCAATTCGGGAACTATAAACATTGTCGATAACACTGAATAAATGCTCACGTTGTACAATGCGGAGTAGGACATTCTGAAATATTTAAGTCGTGTTTTACATTACTAACGATGAAAATATCAAGTACAGCAACAATGTTCATAATTAATGGCTTATTAATACAAAACAAAAAAAAAACACTTTTCGATTGATTAGAGAAGAGGCTCAAACAGGCCCGTCGCTAGGGCACAAACAGGTTAGGCCATTGCCTTAGGGCGGAAACATATTCAATGAAACTGAGGAGTTATTTTTATGGTAGAATATTTGTTGTATTATGTTTCACAACTAATAAATTTAACAAAATCCAACAAATCATTGGTTGACAATCAATAATATATAATATTAATTTTATATAATTTTAAATTTTGCGCGAATAGTCCGCCTATATAATTTCAGCAGGTAAAGATTTCGATAACAGGTGGAAATAGCACGAAAAAGGTAATGGACGCAAAACGCACGGGCGCAAAGTGCCCTCTCCGTGTAGAGGGCCTTTGCCCTCCCCTAGGACCTAACCTATCAGGGAGGGACTCTGGGTTAGGGGAGAGCGCGTGTACTGTGTTGTAGTCTTCACTTACAGATGACACGGCGTTCTTTTTATACCTTTATATACATATTTGCAAACAATTTATATTAACACAAAATTAATTACTTGATTTTCATAATTAGAGACCGGATTTATATATTCTTAAAACCCACAAAAAAGTAATTGAAAATGATTTTTGACGTTGCAAAAATCTTTTAAAAATTTCTAAAAATGCAAAACTAATAAAAGGAGTTTAATTTAATGATAAATAATAATTTTAAAATAATTTTAAAAATATACCCATACGTAAATTCCTACATGAACAGAAATAACAATTATTACACAGAAAAACAGAAAATAATAAAATAAACGGATTTTGTTATTATTTTGTAACTAATTACATAAAGGATAATAGTAAGTTATAAAACCAAAGAATGACTTCCTCCGTAAGCAACTAGATCCAAAATGCAACAAAAAATGCGCTCTCTCCCTGGATCCACCACTATATTATATTTATTATGTTACACATTTATCATGGATTCATGTTCATTTTTAGGCTAATATAATTATTAGGACCGACCATTATTTCAAAACATTTTCTTATATTAATTATGGCATCACGGAAACAACTTTTCGGGTTTTAAATCTACAGAAATTCAACTGTTATTATTTATTATATATTAATAATGTATTAAAATTGTATACTATATATTTTCCTTTTGACAGAAGGGGCGACATTATATTTGCCGAAGGGCGAAAAATTTCTCGCAACGGGCCTGGGCCCAAATAATTACGAATTACTTTTTCAATGAGTTTCCGGACGGAGACGGCAAACGATGAACTATTTTAAGGATGATGCACATTATGGTTTTCCCGGAATTCATAGTTGAATAATATCTCCGTCCTTTTTCTGTCGTTGACAAATTCGCCACCACTCCGACTATGCCCAATATGAATCTCGTTTCATACGTGTCTACAATGGGTGTGTTTGAATATCCATAAGCATCATCGAACGTCGTCAGTACGCCAATCATGGTACGGGACAGCTTTTCTAGATCATCCTGCAAACAAGCGATAACGTTGATTTGAAAATATAAAATGTTCAAAATAATAATAATAATAAAAATATGTTAACAGTATATTATTATAGTATTTATTAAAATTGTACACTATCACATGAGCCGCTCATTCTGTATTTGCTACTGTGTGTGTATTGCACATAATTTTAGGCCCAACATGATGATAATATAATAAATGCACTATATTATATTGTCAAGTATTATTATACGATGCACAAGGTAGTAACCATAAAACTTTTAACTCTTTGAGAATGATTTCGATTTCTCCGGACAGGTTAGGTTATATTATTATTATAACAAAAAGATTATTTATGCTGGATATGTGCTCCCGTTTTAGCGCAGGGCATTAAAGTCTATGATTAATAGGTACGTTTTGAGCGGTTTTTGTTTTTATATTTGAGTTTTTTCATTTATTACTTGACGATACATCATTTTGTCGATAAACTCTTGATTCTGGGTGACTTTGAACAGATAATAAGCGAACATGAATCCAAGTTTCGAAATAAACTCCGCTTGCAACTTTAGCTGCGACCGGAATTTCGTCACTCGAATTCTCTTTCGGCCGACTATCTCTTGTTGATTGACCTGGCATTCGTGTTGCAACACCTTATATTTTTGTTTTAGTGTTTCGTTATCTGTGACTGAAAAGTTAATAAATAATATACCTATAAGTACATCGAGACAACGAAATTTAAATGTGTTTTGAATTGACGAAATAATGTAGAAATAAGGAATTTATAGTTTGTATATTTACGCGATGGGTAAATTCAAAAATGGAGGCATTTTTTAACCCGTACCTCTAATAAGCATATCATTATATTATACTTAACCTAATGCCTATTCATTTTAGTCATACCCTATATATTTCCGATTAATGTTCTTTTGATTTTATGCTTTGGCCGGCAAAAGTGTACCGTAGCCTATGGTAGAAATTCGGTAGGCAAAATATTCTTATTTTTCAGCCAGAAAATAATATGACATGAAAACGTATTACAGACGTGACACAGGACGAACACATAATTAAAAATATTACAATTCAAAACTTAAATTCAGTAGATACTTCAAATAAAATAGGTACAAAAATTATAATATTATTGCTATTAACATTTGCACTTACGACTTACCTAAACGTTTTTGATCTTCATCGTTTGTCATATTTGTCTGTATTTTATTTTAAAATTAGTACGACGTTAAAAAAAGTTAAAATGTTAAAAGTTTTACAAATTTTAAATTATTTTTATAATTTATATTGATAATAAAAAGTAAACACGTTTGAGTTTATATATTGTCGTGTAGCAACGTGTTTATATTATATATCTCAAAATACCTACCAATGATTTATTAAACTGATTAAAATAATGTACGTACGTACCTACATTAAAAATTCCATAAACAGATTAGTTAAAGTAATTTTGGAGTTAAAATTGTTGATCTCCGTCAATCCGTTGTGGATGTATTCCACTCTTAAGTTTGGATTGGGGGAGAGTAGTGGTGCATTGTTAAAACGCCGTGCACCGTGCAGCTACACTAATGATACTCCCATACTCTCCACCGACTGGTGTGAACATATACTAAAAGTCCTGAAACCCACTTCTTGTGTTATTATCTATCCGCTCCTCAAAAACATGTATTTGACCTTCCCACCATTTTACGAATAAAATGTACAGTTCTAAAATTAAGGTCGTCAGTTAAACTCTACAAATACGCCTTTTTTTTTTCTAAATATAACTCGATAACGCCAAGTATACATTTTTAACCAAATACCTTGTCATACGTAAAAATTACTTACCATAAAAATTGTACAATTATTAAACACTATATAACTGATAAGCATTATCAAGTCATTATATAGTACGTATTTTAACACATTAAAATTTTATAATTTATGAAAACAATGAAGAATATTCTGATGATTTATAAAAAGTAAAATTACAAATAATACTGCAAAGTGACCAATTACATTTTATACCTATTAACTACTATAATTTAACCAACTTTAATGCGTCCCCTAACTTTGCTCTGCATTGGCAACCGCCCATTTTTCCAACCTCTAGTTACGGCAATATATATATACTCGAGAAAGCAGCATTATAGAAGTTCCAATTAGATTGCACTATTTATAACCCTCCGGTTAAGATGGTGTCCACCCACGCAGTCTTTATATATTATTTTTGAACTAAATAAATTGTACAATGTCTATTTAATTAAAAAATGTTATTAATCTTTATCTGTTAGACAAACGACTTAAATATTACAATCGTGACGAAGTTAAAAACGATAATATTATATTATAAATATTGGCGATAGTGTTACCGAAAATTATAGGAATTCTTCCTCGGAATAGGAAAAAGTATAGATAACCCATACAATTTACAATAAAACAAGTATTTAGATAACCTCTCACATATTTATCACTAAACGAGTAGATACGAGTGGCTAGAAAAGGAACGTATTTTGGTTTAATGATACCAAAATAATAAATAGATAATAATTATTATACCCACCGATAATGCAAACTGGGTAGTACGAAATTGCTTCCCAGCAATGACGTATTTTTGGAAGGGGGGCCTCGACCCCCTCCCCCAAAAAAAAAAATTGGTTCAAAAATTATAAATGATTCTTGATATAGGGAAAGAGAACATTAATATTTTAAGTAAATTTGATTTCTACTTTTTTTAATCTTTGTATAATCGTTTAAGCTTTGTTTTAAAACCATTTTTAATTTTTATTCTTACTTAATATATTTTAAATAAGAAAATACTTTTGTTTTTCAAATAGGAACCCTCCCCCTTTATTTAACATATTCAAATAGAGTATATTTTTCTATAAATTTTAATTTGCATAACAGTAATATCAGGTTTACCGTTTATGAGTTATAACTGTTTAAAGTTTAGACTGGAGGAGTAGGGAAAAGTTATCAATTATTATTTAAAAGCGGATACACAATTTATGGAGTAGAAGGAAAAATTTTAAAATGGTTTTAAAATAAAGCTTGAACGATTGTACAAAGATTAAAAATAATATAAATCAATTTCACTTTTAAATCCAAGATAATTACTGTTTCATGATAAAAAAATCACACTTTTTTAGAAAAATTTTAAACTCCCCCCCATAAAAAACTTAAAAATATGCCCTTAGTTTCTGAATCAAATAATATTAAAAATTACTTATCCTTGTTCAACTGTTCAAATTTGTTTCTCATATGTACAAATTTATAATCTTACTATATTTTATTAGGTTTATGATTGTCTGGAGATGTAATAGGAAAGTTCTCGTATTATTATAACATATAATAATAAAGTAATGTAAATAGAATATTATATTAATAAATTGGTTGTGTTTGCCGTTTATCTCGTCAGTCAATGGCTATGAAACAAGTAAATGAAAAACCCGATGCATTTTTTGACCGTCGCTTGGAAATTATCTGTAACCTGTAGATAAGTTTTTAATAGAGTTTTTAATTGAAGACCAACTCGTAGACATTCTGTTAATAGTTCTAACAGATTTTTCATTATAAATTTTAAATTTTACGTTATATGTATAATATTATCATATTATATTAATTATTATATATATATATTAATAATTTCCGCTGGACAGTGTATGTAACATTTTCGAGAACAGAATAATGGGTCCCCATCGGCCACACCTAAAACTGTAACATAGAATTTGGAAACCCTGGACGCATACTTACGCACAAAATAAATAACTTATTTAGGAATCAATACTGTTTTCAAAATTTGAACATATGACGTTATAATTATAATTTTGTTTTTTTTATAAGCGTTATTCGTATTTTATCGTATATACTTATTTAGATAATTTTTATTTTAAACGTTATCTAAGCTATAAAACAACAAAAATACGTAGTTTATTGTATATTTATGTAGGACATTTGTTTAGGTTAATTGATAGTACAATATTATTAGAGTCTACTGTACATAAAGCCAATACTAATTTGGACGTAATCATATTGTCAATGTTTAATAAATGTATACACAGTTAGGGTTTTTAAATGTGTACACGCTTATAATGAAAATAATTAAAATTAAATACCAGGTTTTTTTTTTTAATCGTCAATATTATTAATAATAATTAAAAAGAAACCCGTTATTTATATTAATAATTGACCAATAATTGCGGAGATTTGTGTTCTTCGACGATTCAGGGTTTCTCCGGTTTTGTCTAAATCCAAAATCTCAATCAAAGCATTTTCCACGTGATTCGACTTCTGGGCAAATAATAATACGATAAGTAATTGGGGTAATAAAAACTATTAACTACATTAATGAAAATTTAAAATTTGAATAGAAAAATCGAAATTTCACTATTTTTTCCATGCTAAATTTGAATTTAACATTCTTTAAAGTCCTTATATATAGTTATTATAGTTTTATATACTTAATTTATTATAATATCGTGTTTTTTCTTTTAAATTGAAATAAATGTCGTATTTAATATCGGACGACTAAAATATGAATAAAATAAGTCTTTATGTTAAAAATAACTTAACTTTGGAGAAATAAAATGATACATTAAACATTGGCTCGTAGGTTTCAAATACGCGTATAAGAAACTTTAGATGGCATTGCAACTACGATATTTTCATATAATTATTACTTTAAACAAATAACAGATTTCTCAAACATAACCAAAATAACCGTTATTAACATTCAATAGAGAGGTTTGGCAGAAACTTCAACCTAAAATCATTACTTTCATAAATCACTATAACCGGAGTCATTATAGTATCATCCACTGTACGTGTATCTTACAACAATGGTACCAATCAGCACCATACATAATAAATACGCATACAAATATATATATTATTTAAGATTAGTAGAAAATTTGGCAATTGTACACACTCCCATTGAAAATGTATAATATAACATTATCGAGTACGCCCCTCTTCCATCAAATACACAAACGCGCGCATCGACATGTCTGTTTCCGTCCCGTAAAAATCATGTGGAACATTACAACAATTATTACCTACATTCCACGTTCAACGGGGAATATTCGTAATAATTGGAATATACAAATTCCGTATGCCAACGATAATTTAAATGAAACAAAATTCAATCAAAATATTATTATTTTTAATATTTCTCAAAGCATTTGGTTTAAACGTTTTGTTAGTTTATTAAAACTGTGTAAAATCAAGATCAATATTATGTTAGAAACATTTTTACACACGGACGAAGACGTTTTCTCTAAATATCAACGGTTAAAAATTCTTGTTATCATTGCAAAGTTGTTGGCTATTATGGAAATAATAGAGAATATTTTCCTGATTTATGTTCAACTCTAGTTAATAGTTAATATTATATAGTAATTTGTGCTTTACTATTTCTTTTATACGTTTATGAATTTGTTTAATTGTATTTAAATTGAATTTTTTCTATGGGCTATATCATAAATAATATTGGGTTGGTGTTGAACATTATGTTTATTTAATAAAACACCTTTTAGTCTATAGAATATTGAATCAAATAGAGTTTTACTAAAGAATATTATTTATTATTTATTTGTATTTCGATTGTAAATTGAATATACTTATTTATTTTGTTTAAGTAGTTCATTAAATTTTTTGCTTGTCTATTTGAATCTCCAAATAATAAGAAAGTGTCATCAACATGTCTAGTAAATGCTTTTATATGATATATATAAATAATATACGATTCATATTTTTAACACTTATAACTCTTAATTCAATTTGTTATCTATTTTCCAAGAAATTTTAAACTTAAGTTATTATGTATGTATGTTTTTTTATGATATATTTTACAAATAATTTTAATATCAAGAAATAGAAGTCAAATTTTTACTTTGAAATGTAAACACTTAATTTTTTTAAGAATCAATGAATAATCATACTAACTTAAGATGGTTGTAATAACTCAGTTCATTATTGAAATTTAAAAAAAAAAATTATAATGATCAGTTGTTGAAATAAAATAAAAAAATAATAGGACTATTGAATAGGCCACAAGGAGCTGTTTCTATTGAAAAAGTAATTTATATTGAGCATTCTCACACCACTGAGGTTAAATTTTGAAATTTATTTGCAAGTGCGTATTTAAATATGCCTTATGAAATCCTAAAAAACACAATTTAAATGTGATTTTTTGCTAAACCATTTTGCAATACCTGGAAAATCAAACACTGCATAATATCAAAACTTATAAACAACAAAAGCAATATCAGATATATAATTTTAATTATGAAATATTTATACAGATGAGTAAATTATTAATTTTTTATAATTCAGAAAATAGCATAATAGTTTAAAGTGCTAGGTTATATATAAACATAGTTAAAAAAGAACATTTAATAGTATGTACCTACTGAAAATAAATTAATTTAAACTTATAAATAACATACAATGAAAAACACAAAAAAAAAACTATATGATAAATATAAATCTTTAAAATTAACAACTATTTTTAAATAAGAAGTTTAAGTAAATAAAACTAAATAACCTATAAAGATATTTTTGTTATGGATAAGATATATCATAAATGTACAAAATATGGATCATACTACAAAAGACTAATAAAAACAGACACTTGACCAGTCTTAGAAATACAATAATTGTTGATTACCTGAAAAAAAAAATATATATTTGTAAATAATATCAATATATAATAATATTTGTGTAATTTTACATGAAAAATAAACATGAGTTTAAGAAAGACAGGACTATAAGTATTTATTTACAATTTATATTGTTTAACTTTTCTCCTTTAATTTTATTTCACACAGGTGAGGTGAGCAACTTATATATTTTCCATCCATATCTTTCTATCTATAATTATTTTCAATATCTACTCAATATGCCCACATACCTCTGCTTATAACGTCACCAGCAAATTTTTATTTGATGTACTTTTTTCCTATCTTCTATTTAAACTTACTTCACCAAGCTTCTTACTATCATTAATACCATCATTTGTGTTTCTCTAAATATGCCGCCCATACAATCACAATATTCACGTATTCGCATATTGGAATTATTGAGATCTCAATAAAATTTTAGGTACAACTGATGTCATTTATTTTAAAAAGTATATCTCATATTTATAACATCAAATGTCATTAGTTTTATCTTTTAAAACGTTTTTCATTAGGTTTTTTTTCATGAAAGGGTGCGCAAATGCACAAGATTGATATATACCATCACTACATCAGCACGATAACACTGCGCATAAAATTTAGCCGCCATCAGCGTATATCATAGAAATCCCAAATGAATTATAATACGATAACACATCTTGAAAGTTTCCATCTTGATAAGTATCGTATGATTTATGACTGCCACTTACGTAAAATACGCAGGGATTTTAATTTGATTATCCTGCTGACATATCTGTATATTTAGCGATTAAATACACAATAAAATAATTGTGTACAACTCTGAAGACAGTGCTAGGCTCTTAAAAATTAGATCCCAATATACACATACTCTGAGACTACCCTTTTATACATTTATTTCTAAATAATATATTTTAACTAGGTGATATAGCTCTTCTATACTAATAATTGTATTTCATACAAAACAAACACTGTAAAATTCGTTATAAGAATTTAAAAACGTGATTAAATTTTGTTTAATATTTTTTGTAGTTACCAAATTATTCGTCATCAGAATGATCCAATAAATTAATTTTTTTCCAAGACTGTTTTACAAGGCGATTGGATATTAGAAAATTATTGACCGTCCATCAACTATAACATTTTTTTCTGCGTTTTGTTTATTCAATTCCATAGCTTTAGAATGTTGCTGTACGATACCTCGTTCAACCTAAACAAAAATATTTAACCTAATGTTCAGAATTGTATTTTTAAATTTTTATTTGTTATTATACATATTATTAATCGAATGAAAAAGCAGTGCCCAAAACAAATAATTACCTTTTCCGGATTCATAGATTCAATTGAACTGGCCGACAGAGTTGTCGTTTTTTCAAACATAGGTCCTGAATTTCTTTTAGAAGTTATTGGATTCACAATTTCCTTAGTTGTATTATCTCGTTTTCTTTGGTGGGCTTTCAAATGACGAATTAGAATAGACCGCACTCTTGTAGTAAAATTTAGACACAGTGAACATGCCATAAAACTTGGGAAATAATCCGTCATTGGGATATTATCAATAGTATCGGGAGAAAATGATATCATATTTTTATTTTCAACAATATTTTGTAATTTCGCGAAATCCTGTGGGTCAAAAATTTGCTAATTTTGTTATCAGAATAATATAAATGATTAACATATAATATAAACAATAATATACATAAAATCTAAACGATAGTAAATATAATAGAAATTACTTTAAAATTATATTTATTTTAAAAAAACTGTTCTACATTAATATGGTCGGTTGTAGTCACTGGTATATGTTATTTAATGCATACTTTTAAATTATAATAAAACATTGGTAACGAAAAACGATTCTGATTAGAATACAGATTAAACAATGCTTTGTCGACGATAAATAAGCAATATTATGGAAAATAATATATTAGGCATAAAATATAATTTTAATAATATTTGTTTCATGTTCCAACTTTTTTGTTTTCCCAACATTTTCCCTTGATTTTCCATGTTATATCTAGGATTGCCACACTTACAAGTAAGGCTTTTGAGAAATCTTAAAATGGCTTCTCANACTGTTTTCCCCGTCGATTTATTTTTAAAAGTCATTGAACTTCCATCAACTATAACATTTTTTTCTGCGTTTTGTTTATTCAATTCTATAGCTTTAGAATGTTGCTGTACGATACCTCGTTCAACCTAAACAAAAATATTTAACCTAATGTTCAGAATTGTATTTTTAAATTTTTATTTGTTATTATACATATTATTAATCGAATGAAAAAGCAGTGCCCAAAACAAATAATTACCTTTTCCGGATTCATAAACTCAATTGAACTGGCCGACAGACTTATCGTTTTTTCAATCATAGGTCCTGAATTTCTTTTAGAAGTTACTGGATTCACAGTTTCCTTAGATGTATTATCTCGTTTTCTTTGGTGGGCTTTCAAATGACGAATTAAAATAGACCGCACTCTTGTAGTAAAATTTGGACACAGTGAACATGCCATAAATCTTGGAAAATAATCCGTCATTGGGATATTATCAATAGTATCGGGAGAAAATGATATCATATTTTTATTTTCAGCAATATTTTGTAATTTCGCGAAATCCTGTGGGTCAAAAATTTGCTAATTTTGTTATCAGAATAATATAAATGATTAACTTATATACATAATATCTAAACGATACTAAATATGATAGAAATTACTTTAGAATTATATTTATTTAAAAACAAACTATCTTCTACATTTATATGGTCGGTTGTAGTCACTGGTATATGTTATTTAATGCATACTTTTAAACTATAATAAAACATTGGTAACGAAAAACGATTCTGATTAGAATACAGATTAAACAATGCTTTGTCGACGATAGATAAGTAATATTATGGAAAATAATATATTAGGCATAAAATATAATTTTAATAATATTTGTTTCATGTTCCAACTTTTTTGTTTTCCCAACATTTTCCCTTGATTTTCCATGTTATATCTAGGATTGTCACACTTACAAGTAAGGCTTCTGAGAAATCTTAAAATGGTCTCTCAAAAGTACCTCAGTGTAAATTGTTTTTAGAAAAATTGATATTATTATAAACTGTAGCGAAATTAATGATGGAAAAGTTGTCTAGATGAAATATAAATGCCGTAATATTTTTAAAGGAAAACTTACTGTTTTACCCGTCGATTTGTTTTTAAAAGTCATTGAACGTCCATCAACTATAATATTTTCTTCTGCATTTTGTTTATTCAGTTCTATAGATAAAGGATTTGGCTCTACGATAGCTCGTTCAACCTAAAAAAAAAAATTTAGGCTCATGTTCAGTATTGTTTTTTTTTTTATTTTTCTTTATACATTTTCAAAATTAAAAGAAATATTAATGTCTAAAACAAATAATTACCTTTTCTGGATTCGTTGCTTCAAATGAACTGCCCGATAGAGTTGTCGTTTTATCAAACATAGGTCCTGATTTTGTAATAGAAGTTACTGGATTCACAATTTCCTTAGTTGTATTATCGAGTTTTCTTTGATGGGCTTTCAAATGTCGAATTAAATTAAACCTCACTTTTGTAGTAAAATTTGGGCACAGTGAACATCTTATTGGACTTGGGAAATAATCCGTCATTGGGATATTATCAATAGTATCGGGAGAAAATGATATCATNAATTTCGCGAAATCCTGTGGGTCAAAAATTTGCTAATTTTGTTATCAGAATAATAAAAATGATTAACTAATAAACATAAGATTCTAATAATAGTAAATATAATAAACAATTTTTTAGAATGATTTTTAATTTTAAAAAATTATGTCCTATAATAAAAGGGTCAGGTGTAGTAACTGGTATATGTTTTTAAATATATACTTTTAAACAATGATAAAACTTTAGTAACGAAGAACAATTCCGAGCAGAATTAAAATTAAACGATGCTTTGTCAGCAATAGATATGTCATGTTATGGAATATAATAAAAAAGGCCTAAAATATAATTTTAATAATATTTGTTTCATGTACCAAATTTCTTGTTTTCCCTACTTGTTTGCCAGATTTCTCTTGTTATATCCAGATTTTTCTCAAAATCTCAAAATCGCCGTTCTATTATACCACCTCGGTGAAAATTATTTTTAGAAAAATATCCATCATTATAATTCTGAGTGAAATTTCTGGTAGTGTGGTTATCCTAAGGAATGAAATATGCCGTAATATTTTAAAAGTAAAACTTACTGTTTTATCCGTTGACTTGTTTTTAAAAGTCATTGAACGTCCATCAACTATAATATTTTCTTCTACGTTTTGTTTATTCAGTTCTATAAATGGAGGATGTGGCTCTACAATGGCTCGTTTAACCTTAAAAAAAAAATTTATCTGAGTTATCGTTTTTTCAAACATAGGTCCTGAATTTCTTTTAGAAGTTACTGGATTCACAATTTCCTTAGTTGTATTATCTCGTTTTCTTTGGTGTGCTTTCAAATGACGAATTAGAATAGACCGCACTCTTGTAGTAAAATTTGGACACAGTGAACATGCCATAGAACTTGGGAAATAATCCGTCATTGGGATATTGTCAATAGTATCAGGAGAAAATGATATCATATTTTTATTTTCAGCAACAAATTGTAATTTCGCAGAATCCTGTGGGTCAACAATTCGCTAATTTTTTATCAGAATAATAAAAATGATTAACTAATATACACACATGTTCTACAACTGTAAATATTAAAGAAATCATTACAGATACATATTTAATTTTAATAGAGGTTAACCTAGGATCATTGGGTCATGTGCAGCTACTGTTATAAGTATTTTTTTTTTTTTTAAACCACTCTAAAGCTTTTATTGCAACGATAAAAATAAATCTTTAACAATACATTATCAAAGGTGTACATAAGTACTTGTGATGTATTTATATATATAAAAAAAAAAAATAACATGTGTGGAATCTCACTCCCAGTGAAGTGGCCCCGATCTTAGTCTAAGAGTCTTATACTAAGTCATATGGTCCTCGACGTTTAAGACGCCTAATGCCTAGAGATTTGTCTAGTAGTTGAATTGCTTCTGGATTGGTGTGTTGATCCAGTCTTTTCTCATGTTTACGGACAAACTTGGTAATCTCGTCCTGGACGAAGGTGATCATCATATCTCGGTGGATAATGTCGTTTCTGTCATACCTGTAAGCTGCGACAATGGTATAGAGAACGATGTTGTGGGGACGTTGTATAATCTTAATATTGGACTTGCTGGCACAACCCCACAGTTAAATTCCATAAGTCCATATTGGTTTAATAATCATTACGTACAAGAAGCGTTTACTTTTAAGGTCTAGTTCGGAATGTTTTCCGACTAGCCAATATAGTTGTCGCATTTTCTTCTTAATTTGCAGTTTTTTCTGTTTAACGTGGTGCTTGTTGTGCCAGTTGAGCCGAAAGTCCAGGTGCATTCCTAGATATTTTGATGAGCCACACTGTGGGATGCTCTGCTGATCTAGTAATATCGGTTTATAGAGGTTTACGCAAGGTGTAATTTACGTGCACCGATTTTTCACTGTTAATTTTAATCTTCCAACGTTTCGTCCGGTTGGAAACGTTGTTGGTGGACCTTTGAAGCCAATCAGTCGCAGTCTGCTGGTCTTCATTTGTTGTCATTATTGCCGTGTCATCAGGAAAAACATGGCTGTCATTGAATAGTTGTTGGTTGAAATGTACGCTGTGTAGAGTAAGTATAGGATTGGTCCAAGGACACTTCCCAGTGGTACACCCACCGATATTTTTTTCCAATCAGTTAATGCTTCTTCATGAATGACCCTGAATTGACGTTCAGTCAGATAAGATTCGAAAAGTGCACATCAGGTGTGTGACAGCTGTTCACCTATTTTTATAAGTAATCTTTGTGCCAAACTTTATCGAAAGCTTGTGCCACGTCAAGAAATACTCCGCATCAATACTTTTTCTCTTCAAGCGTTTTGCTTATTACGTTGGTGACACGATGGACCTGGTCAATTGTTGAGTTTTATTTCGAAATCCAAACTGATGTTCCGGTACAAGCTGTTTTTCTTCTATTAACGGTTTTAAGTGTTTTATAAGTAGTTTTTCGAATAATTTTGAGATGCTTGGAAGAAGCGAAATTGGTCTATATGAAGTTACTTGTTCTGGTGGTTTTCCAGGTTTAAGTACCATGATCACTTGGGCTCGTCTCCATTGTTTAATAACGTATTCCATACGTAGGATGGCATTGAATATGTGTGTTAGATGAATCATAGCTTTTTCAGGATTTTTGAGTTAATTTGGTCGTACCCAGGTACCTTTTTTGGCAAGTTGTGAAGTGAATTTCCGAAATAAGGGCTATGTCAATGTTTTCACTATATAAAAGGTCTTTAGGTTCTTGTCTGCGCTATACTAACCCAATGGCGTTCCATGCAATGATCCGCAGTGTACTGTTCATTTCTTTATTTTCTGCGATGTATTTTTGAACTTTGTCTGGTTTATTTCGTTTGTCTATTCGTGCTGTGATATTTGCTAGTGTCTGCGTAACATTGGTTAACGTGACTAGAATATCATTAAGAGTAATCGATTCTTCGTTTCCTTTTGGTTGAGATGTTTTTGGATCGACTTTTGAAGTGCTAGCCATCTGCGCGTATGAAACATTAGCTGTGACAGGTTTCTACTGTATTCTTTGCACAGCAGAGACTTGTTTTGGGTGTGCCCTTTCTATTGCTTTCTTGTAAGCAGAGCAACCTTTCCAGTTGGCTGTGTGATTTTCACCACAGTTGGCACATTTTGCTTTTGCCTTTTTAGATTTTGGGCAACCTTCGGTTCTGTGCCCTTCACTACATTTCACACATACAACCGATTTGTGACAGTAATTGTGTGTGTGTTCGAGCGCTTGACAATTCTTACACTGCGATACTTCTTTATTTTTAAGTGGTGATTCTATTTTTAATACCTGATGACATAGTAGTTCTTTGTTGTAAATGTCTTTATTATTCTCCAATGGTTTTAAATCTACAAAGAATAATGGTAGCCTTATGTATGTCCACTCGCTGTTTTTGTTTTTAGGATCAGATATTTTCTTGATCTGTATGTTGGTTAATTTGCTTACTTCGTGGCCTTGGTAATACAGTTCATTGGTAATTATTCCCATATCGGAATCATGATTTATACCTCGTAATACTACTCGAAATGGTTTTTCACTTTTTAATTGGTACCGATGGTATTTAACTTTATTTTCTTCTAATATTTTTATTGTACTTCTGAATTGACTTTCGCTTGTTGTTAAGATTCTCGTCTCGTTATTTGATAGGACTTTGAATTGTTGTTCGTTTCCTACCGGTTCTTCACACGTTAATAATTGTTTTAATTTATCAAATTGTTTAACACCTTTGATAGTTATTGGTGGGGGCTTATACATTTTTTTGGTATTATCATTAATCGGGTTTTTGTTGCTATTTTGTTTAACTTTTAATGTTACTTTAACACCTTTTGATACTAAAATGTTATAAATCATTACAGATATAAATTTAATTTTAATAAAGGTTAACCTAGGATCATTGGGTCGTGTGCAGCTACTGTTATAAGTAATTTAATGAAAAAATCTAAACCGTTATATTGTTAACTAATACCTATATTTCTTACATTTTTTTTTAGATGATTTTGATCATCATCAAGTATATTAATTTGATTGTAATTAACTAGTTCTAACGAGTTACTCCTCTCCATCATTTTTTCATTAGCCGGAATTTGTATAACAATTGCTGGAGACGATTGTGTATTTTCCACAATATTGGCACTATTTTTTGATTTTGTAATTGCATAATTTGATTGTTTTATTTGAGTTCTTTCGGTAAGATTTTCAGATAAAGAACTCATGCCAGACGGAAAATTCACTATTTTTAACAGATCATTGTGTATAAGTGCTTCTGTTCTTATAATGTTTAGATTTCCAACCTTTGAAGAATCCTATAACAGTTATGATAAATAATAACATATAAGTATAAATTATAATAAATTTAATTAGTCATACACAACAGCCGGACTTCACAGAACGCTCCAAACATAATGAGTCATATTCAAAATGTTCCATGGCTAAATGAGAGATCATTGAATTCATAGTTTCAGTACCAAATAAGCAGAAAATACATTGGTACGTGTTTAAATGGTGGTCTTTAAAGTGCTGAAAAATATAGATATTTATTAAATAAGGAAAAAGATGTATTAATTATATAATTAGCCATTTTCACTAATGTAAACTTAGGAGCATAGCTTATGTTTAATTTGATTTTATGGAAGGTTCTTGCCACAATTGGTAGGTTGTCTCATAAACTCCATTACAAATTAACCTTAAGTTGGTGAATCCTAGTTTGGTTTACAGAATTATTTAAGTCTTAAATTTTATCAAAGAATAGAATATTTAGTTTTAAAAAAACCTTTATGGATAAAAAAATATATATATTACAGTCATTAGAAAAACATATATTCAATGAATATATATTTCTAAATGGTTACACTGAAATACATTTGAGATTTACAACCTTAGAACAATGGCCATGATAAAATATTAATTTTTATATAAAATAACATAAAAACTAATTACAAAAATTGTGCATTTACTTCTATTAATAAATTTGGTTTGAATGCAATAAATTCTTTACTATTATCTTGAAAACCACAAATATGACAACAGAATTTATCACATTGTGGATGCTCCTTGTTTAAATGATATATGAAATCATTAGAGACAAAACAAGAGAAAATGCATAGCCCTAAAATTATTAAAAAAAAATATAGTATAATTATTAACAATACATAGCAACAATATTATGTAGTAATCAGAATAACTATAGTTACAAAATCATAGAAAACAAAAATGATGCATATAATAAGCTATAATATTTAATAGAAAACTATCATCAAACTAAATAAAAATTCCTAACATTAATGTACTGAATAGGCGCTTTTCTCAAATAGCCAAGCGTACATGGTTCGAAATATTTGAAATTGATAACTTATATGTCCATCCATAGGCAAACTGTCGAATGGAAATGGTTAATATTTATTATGGCTATTTACACAACACTCTTATTATTATCACGTGATAGTATCAATCGTTAAACTAGTAAATTGTGGTTCTCAGGTACAAAAAAATTTAAAAAATCTTTTTCAAAGTTATATTAGTTTACTTAAATTACAATGTTAAAAATGGCCTTAATTTGTATTATGATTATAATTCTTATTTTAGCAAAATGTACACAGGATGTATATCGAAGACTGGAAGATTATTATTTAATATTAAATTGGAAAGAAATCCCCTACCAAACAAAAACAACCCAATGGCATTACTGAAGTAAATATCCCTTCCCCCTCCCAAAAGCTCAAAGCCATATATATAGCTTGATCAAATTGAAACTGATTGGACCGAAGAAACCGAAATTTTTCCTCCAACCCAAAATTATCTCGAGGAAATACTTTCGAATACACCAAATGAAACATATAAAAGACTAATGAATGACTCATTGACATCAAAACCTCCGAACTCCCCAAAGAATTTATTTTAATCTACCACTTAAAAATGAAAAAACTACCAAGAACCCTAAAATACAATCTCGATCAAATTCGTCAAACAGTCTAGATACAAAATTGGATGAAGGACTAAAACCAATCATTGAATATTTCACCATTAAAGGACCCCTTCCAATCAAATACCTCCAATTTAAATATACCTTGGATAATTTCAATTGTAAAGCAATGAATATTCACATGCGGATCGAAAATGCTAATACAATCATACCAGCTATAATGGACATGATTGATCAAATCCGACTCAAAATAAAAGACAGATCAATTAAAACACGAGTAACAAAGCTTTCAAATTTGCTTTTCCAAACCCAACCTCCCCAATAAAGTACAACCCAAATCCATACCGAACGCGTCTTAATAAAACATACACACTCAAAACTTTTATTATACTACTCGCACTTATTAAAAAATTAATCGTGGACTCTATTATCTAATGGAGTATAAATGGCTTACAAAAGCACAATACCGAAATCTGTGGAGCTAAAGATCTTATCCAGCCTATCGCCTTTTGTATCCAAGATACTAACTTAAGATCCTTCACTAACTTTTCCTCGAGAGGACAAAATAGATTTTTCAAAAATCGCCAAACAAACCTCCGTGCCAGCGGTGGAGCTGCTTTTTATGTCAATAATCTCATTAAAAACACGGAAATTCATATTCAATCCTCACTAGAAGTTATAGCTATCTCTATACACCTCAAAACTCCAATATGTACTCTCGACATTTACCTACCAGGCAGTACCATCCTATCACTAAATGATATCAAAGATATCATCAAACAATTACCTAAATCTTTTCTTTTTTCTCGCCGATTTTAACATTCGTAACTAAATTTGGGGATCGCATTACACGGATCAAAATGAAAAACTATGGACAAATGTATAGAAAACGAACAACTAATATTACTAAATACTAGAGAATAAACTCGTCATAATGCAACTCATAACTCCCTTTCATCTATTGACCCCACAATACCAAATAGCACATTTGCACCCAAAACCGAATGGAAAGTACTTAATGAATATAGCAACGGTGACCATTGGCCAATTTCCATAAACATTTTAGGACAAACACCTCCAATATCTCCGCTCGTCAGTTGAAATTTAAATAACCCCAGTTGGGAACTTTACCGAAATACTATACAATAAGAATTTATTGACTACCTAGTCATTCTTAAAAATGCAATTAACCAAACCGAAAGAAATTCAATGATTAACAGATTTTCTAACAAGATATTAGATGCTGCCAATCCGACTATTGGTAAAATAAATATCAAAAAGAGAACAGTCCTATGGTACAACAAGAAATGTAATATGGCAATCAGAGCCAGAAAAAAATATTTAGTTAAATTTAAAAAAAACCAAATCCATTGATGACCAAAGAGAGCTCAAAAAATTTCGCACACAATCAAAATTTATGACAAAAAAAATTAAAACTGAATCTTGGCATAAATACACAAACTCAATAAATTTAAACACATCTCCCACCGACATATGAAATAAAATTAAAGGCATTAAAGGAATTATTCACCAACTATTACCATTTGATCTAAACCATTATGGCATCACACTCTCACCCTCTAAAAATATCACCAAGGCGCAAAACGCAGCACTTTACTAAAAATAGTCGTAATTCAAACTACAAATACGAATTTTTTAAATTTCAAACACAAGGTAGAAAAAAATATCAACCGTTTAATATAATTGAACTACACAATGCATTATCTGGATGCAAAAGCAAAAGCCCAGGTCCAGATGGGATACCGTACAATTATATTCAAAATCCACCAAGGCTACCAAAACGTGAAACTCTCTTTCAAATTTGTAATATAGTATGGAAAAGGCCATATATCCGGATCAATGGTGCAATGCAATCCTTATACCGATCCCAAAACCGAACAAGAACAAATTTGACATTGTTAACTATAGGCCCATATCACTCGTTAATACACCAAGTAAAATTTTGCCGAAATCTTTCAAATCCCGATACACTTTCTTCCGTACATACTTCAAATAAAAACAATGCCAAAAACCCGAAACAACAACTAATATTAATAGCTTTAGACTTAGAAAAAGCATATGATATCATATGACGAAACAGAGTCCTCGAAATCATTCAAGAATGTTGAATGAATGATAAAATATCCATGTTCTCCAAAATTGTTTAAAAAACCGTACAACGCAAGTCACAGCTTACAATGAATTATCAAACAGTTAACTAACAGATAGGGGCAACCCCCGACGGGTTTAGTGATCAGAACAACAATGTTTCTACTAGCCATTAATAATATATTCAAAGAAGTACCAAAAACTACAAAACATTATTTGCCGATGAGTACTGTATTTATTTCTGTGGACAAAACATCAAAACCACAGTGGCAATATTACGACAAGAACCCTCCAATGTTGGTCAAAGAAAAATGTTTTCAATATCTTCACGGTAAAAAACCATTGTATATGTTTTCACACTTAAACGATATGGAACCACTAATTATTCCTCAAAGATTCTGAAATACCATTTTGAAAATCACTACGAATATTAGGAATGATCTTTTACAATCAATTAAAATGGACTCATCATCTCTTAAGCATAAAAGTTAATGTATAATAAAAATGAACATAAGACTTCTAAACATATAAAAATCCTTAAAACTGTCACAAATAAACTATGGGTCAATTATTTATAGCACAGCTAAAGGAAATCTACTTAAAATATTATAGCCTACCTATAATAGGGAAATCCGTATATCAATAGAAGCATCTAGAACCAGCCCCATCGAAAGCATTTTATTCCAGCCCGAAAAATTACCTCTCAAACTCCTAAGACAAAAATGTATACTCAACTATGACATTAAAAGGAAAAGCACTCTTAATCGTATAGAATATAACAATATTTTAAAATACCAAAATACAAATCCAACCAATATGATCATGCCGAAATGTCCACCTTGGCTTTGGAAAACCCAACACAATACAAAATTAACCATGTTCAATAAACATGAAACAAATTCGACAATTATATTTTCCAAGAAATCATTGAAAATAAATTTCCCAACTTCCTACAAATTTATACCGATGCATCCAAATCCCCACACGAAACAGGTTTTGCGATCATCAAAGAAGAAACAAAAATCCTACACAAACTCCCTCCGGAAAGTAGTATTTTCTCTGTAGAAAACTATGCCATCTTAAAAGCATTCAATTTAATTAATTTGGCAACTTCAAATAATAATATACTAAAACTAAGCGACTCTCTTAGCGCTCTCCTGGCACTCCAAAACCTCTTCTCTACCAATGAAAAAACCTAGTTCCAAACCTAATTATATTTATTTAAAAAAATAAAAATATAGAATTTATAATGGTACCATCACATATCAGCATTGCCGGCATGAGATGGCAGGCAAGTAGGCAGATAGAGCGACCAAAACAATCCCCAGATGTTGAAGCTTTTTTTTCTTTTCAATAGAAAAAAAAAAAGGTTAATAATTCATCCTTGGTATAAAATATCTTAATTATTACCAATATAAGCAAATATGTTCTGCATTTTTTATTTGTATTATGATATAAATAGTTATTAGTTTTTGTTTATTTATGTAACCTTAAAAATATTATGTATTTCCAACATGGTTATCCTAATATGATATTATATTTATTTATCAATGATATATAATATATACCAAGTATTAAAAAAAAAATTTAAATTGATAGTCTTAGTTGAATAAAAATTATACAACCAGTAATAATAACAAGACAGAAAAGTTAAAAATTCCTTGCCTTAGATAATTATATACGATTTAACAATTTTAAGAGCCGTTCTACAATGTCCTGTAGGGCTGTAAACTGTCAGTTAGCGCTAACTAGTAGGATTTAAGCAGCGAAATTATGTTTTTAGTTGTATAATTTGAACCATTTTTTGTATTTATATAACTATATGAGAATTTACCATTTGAAATGTGTATTTTCTATCTTCTCTTGAAAACCCCATTTCAACCCGATATCACTGGACAGAAATATTTCGTATTACCATTTCAATGAAACGCATTGTATATAATTATATGAATATATGTATATTTAAATGTCCACTTCAAAGAAAATTATCAACAGATTAGATAGAATTTTGCCTAACAGATAATATTTTATCGGAAACCAGACAATATTATATTAGTGAAATACTGAATTGTAAACAGGTATACAGTTTTAATCGTATTACATCTGCTGTAAACACAATAGCTTAGATGGCCGTCGAAAATTTGCGACAAGAATTATTGCAGACGTACAGTCCAATCTTCACTGCTGCGCTTAGGTATATTATAGTAAAATATATTTTGATACATTCATTGAAACAGTTTTTATTTTTTATCTGTGTAATATTTTCCCAGTTTTCCAATATTTTTCCCATTTTTGTGAAAAATCCCTGCGAAAGTCAAATAATGACCACCTTAAAGTACCATCTCAGTTGGATTTCCTTTCAGAAATAATGCCATCGTTATAAATCTGAGCAAAATTAAGAGTAAAAATGTTGTCCACAGAAATAAAAATATATAAACATTAATGTAAAACCAATTCATTCCTCATTTTACTCAAAATCTAAAATCGATTTGTTGTAATTTTTCGATTCGAGAAATATTTCGGGTCGAGAACATAAACCGTAAAAGTCTATAATGTTCATGATCAACTAGGTTCGAAATACATAAAAGATCTTAATAATTTGTATGTGTGTAAAATATGTCAAAAACGTTTTCAGAATATTTTTGAAAAATATTTTATCAAGTTTAGAGATGTCCAATAAGAGTTTTCTGATAAAATTAAATGTCTCTAAGAATATTTTAAATTGATAAAAAAAGAAATTAACAAATATAAAACCATTATATTCGTAATTTCTCTATTTATTTTTTTTCAATTTAGATTGATGTAGTTCAGTAAGAACTAAATACTAATAGTAGGCTTGAACAAACCCAGTCTAATATCATAGTACCAAACAAATTTACATTGGAACTTGATAATGATATAATGATTGCTCACAGAATATTTCCCGAGTTTCGTATATGTATTAGATGAAATATAGTAACACTAGAACCTATAGCCAATTATCAGTTCTGTAAAGTTTTAAGCCATTATGACATAAACTGAAATTACAATATTGTTTCGAACCGTGTCTGATGATTTATGAAACTTGAGTCTATTATTTTAACATAAATTATGAATAACTTTAAAGGAAAATAAAAACAGAAAAACACATGCAGACATTGTTTTTTTTAGAATAAAAATAAAGATTACTTACCAACATTGCACTTATACGGCATAACAAAATCATTATAGTCAACTGCCATTAATATTTCTTCTGAATAATCATTCTCCAGTTGTATTATATTTGAATTCTTTGTATTATGAAGTAAATTCTAAATCAAAATTATAATAATAATAATTTTAATAATACACTTATAATACATAATTAAAATTAAAATTGAAAATAATATTTACCTGATGAAACAGTACATGAAGAGGTGTATATGCACGATAAAAACAAAATGGACAAAAATATTTACAGAAAGAATAGTTTTTTAAAATATGAGTAGCCAAAGATTCTCCATCATCAAATTGTTTAAAGCAATATACACAATGTTTAAACTGTTCAGAATTATTTATTTGATTCTCTAAAACACACATCATTAACAAAGATCANCCGAGAAAACGTCTGTACATGATTTATCCATACATTTAAAAAGTGTGAATAATTTTGGTATTGTTGTCATATCATTAAGAATTTGTTGTGATCTTATTGCTTTGGCTCCAAACTCTTTGAATGTTTTTAAATAATTTTTTTGATACACTGTGTCTATTAAACAATATGTACCGTTTATGGGTACTCCTTTGTTAACTATTTGTTGATTTGAGCCTACAAGAGTAGCCCTTGAACTCGTAACTTCATACTGATATTTTATTTCATAACATTTTTTATTACCATTTGTAATACAATTTTTACTCTTATAACGTACATTAAAAAAAAAAAAACAAAAACAAATATATATTATTAATATTTCGTCTTATTGAATTAAAATATTATATACCTCTTTTAAACTTCCAACATCTTGTATCTGCAATGAAACTGGAGGAACCGAAAGAATTTTATCATTAGAAGCTTGAATACTATTTGATTGTCCAGCTAAAAAATAATAATTGCCAAATAGGATGTTAAAAAGGTACACTTGAGACTAATGAATTATTGTCTATTTTTCCCTAAACATTTCCATGTTTTCACTGTATTTTAAATACTTTTACAAAGTCACGAAAGTAACTTGGTTAAAATATGTATATATAAAAAGAACTATTGTTGATGATGTCCCTTTAGAAGATTTGAACTTCCAACCTTCGACTACTCTATAAGTATTGTAGTAAATTGGACATAGAGACAGAACCCTGCTGGTTTTTGTTTTATTCCCGATTGATTAGGCATATTAAAAATTATTCTTAAATATTGATTAATCCTTAAAGTTGTAATAATTGAATATAGTTTAATTGAACGGTATTTTATTGGAAAAACTTGTGAAAGCATTAAATAATGAATATTAAACAATTTCAAATTTATATCATTGATGTAAAGTTAAAATTAATGTATTTTAAGTACAGTTGTAGTGCTCCAGTCTACATCAATTATTACAAAACTACAATGAAAGAATTTGCAAAATTTTAAATGGTTATAGTTAAAACTTAGAAAAGAAGAAATATCACTTTTGTTTAAAATAAATTATTACTTTTCAATTTCTAATTGATACATTATTTTATTTAAAAATATGAACTGTACATATTGTTCTACAGTGTTATCCTTTTGCTAATAGTTCTGACAATATTGGTTTTTTCTTTCAATCAGGTTTTATGCCAAGAGAGTGGGGGGGAGGAGGGATTCATACATGGAGAAAAGTTAAATTTTTATTTTCGTTCATTGATTACTGAACATTTTTTTTTTTTTTTTTGTGAGTTCTTTAAAAGTGATTAAACTTTTCAAAATATTCATTTTTTAAAAGATATTATTCTTAATATTCTAATGTAACATACATTAATATCCGATCAATATTTTCTTAGTCATAGCTTAAAAAATATATAATAAATATTGACAGAGTTATTAGTATAAGGATAATACAATAGGACGAATACACATTTTTGTATGCATATAATATAGGGAAAAATAGATTATTATACAAAATTTATTTTTGATTTAATTTTTGTGATTCTAACACAAAACTCACATTCATTTTATATACAATAGACATAAATGTACAAAAAAAATCAGATTTAATATTTTTTATGATAATTTCTTTTATTTTAATTCTTCTATCACCAGTTTATGTTTTAAAAAATTTATTTTTGATTTAATTTTTGTGATTCTAACACAAAACTCACATTCATTTTATATTCAATAGACATAAATGTACAAAAAAAATCAGATTTAATATTTTTTATGATCATTTCTTTTATTTTAATTCTTCTATCACCAATTTATGTTTTAACTCACTATTCGTTCACATAAAATAAGTTAATGATTATGGTTTGGTTAGTTTCTCCATTGTTTATTTGTGTTCGTTTATGATCATAATTTTACAAAGGTTCTAATATTTTATTTTATTTAGAAAAACATAGTCATAACGTTATTCTATAAATATTATGTAATAAATATAATAACACAGTTTTAACTCACTAGCTGTTGAGGACAATTCATCACGGACTATTGGTGAAGGAATAACTCTAATTGGTCCTATTTCTTGACTATTTACTGTGGCTAAAGTTGAAGGTTTCTGTTTTTCTTGCACGTCTTGACCAATCGCTAAAAATTGAAATATTTTATAGTTTATAAAATAACATTATCATTCAATAATACATATTTAACTTTACATACATATTATTTTATGTTGGTGGTTTTTTTTTAAAACCAAATGGTGTGAAATAATATGTTCTAAAGCATCTTTTAATAAATACTGTTCATTTAAATTGTCCACTTTTTGTTTGCACATGTCACATTTTTTATCCCAAGCCATATGCTTATGATTCAAATAAATGTGTTTAAATAAATCATTTAAAACTACCGTAGAAAACGGATTATATTCACATTTCGATACTGAACATTTATATACTAATATTGAATGCATGAGTTCACAACTTAAACCAGCTACAATACATTTTTTTAAATTATATTTTAAAGTGTATTCCTTATGCTCAAACGTAGGATCATCAGTAATGGCAGTGCATTTCTCATTACAAGCTAACAAAACAATAATATCATATTTTAATTTTATAAATATAAAATCACTGGTTTGCATTTTAAATAATAAATTACTCACCTCGAATTTTATTTATCAATGAATTTATATTTAACTTTGGCAAATGTACTTCAACTTCATTGCACAAATGTATCCCTGAAGATCCTGCGTTTTTCATTGCCTGTTTATTTTTCACAACTATTGTAGAAACACCAGTNATACTATTACAAATAAGTATATAATATATAATAAAAAAGTAACTTGGTTAAAATATGTATATATAAAAAGAATTGTTATTGAAGATGTCCCTTTAGAAGATTTGAACTTCCAACCCTTGACCTCACCATCTGTAAGTATTGTTGTAAATTGGACATAGAGACAGAACCCTGGTGGCTTTTTTTTTATTCCTGATTGATTAGGCCTATGGAAAATTATTCTTAAACATTGATTAACCTTTAAATCAATGAAAGTTGTAAAAGTTGAATTTAATTCAATTGAACAGTATTTTATTGGAAAAACTTGTAAAAGTGTTAAATAATAAATATTATCAATTTCAAATTTATATCATTGATGAAAAAATAAAATTAATGTATTCTAAATACAATTGAAGAGCTCGAGTGTACATCAATTATAACAAAACTATAAAGACACAATATTTTTTTTCTAAAATACTTGCCTACTTTATCATTTAATATCACACGGTTGCAGTATCACTGTCTGTTGCAAAATGTATGTAGTTATAATTAATACTAAGAAAAGCAAAAATATCACTTTTGTTTCAAAGCAATTGTTACTTTTTTATTTACCTATATTCAATTTCTAGATGATACATTTATTTATTTAACAATAAGAACTATACAGAGTGTTCTTCAGTGTAATTTTTATGCTAATAGTTCTATCAATATTGGTTTCTTTTTTCAATCGTGTTTGCCAAGGGAGGTGGGATTAATACGTGGAGAAAAGTTAAATTTTTATTTTCGTTCCTTGATTATTAAAAATGAAAATTTCTTTTTTTATCACTTTTTAAAAGATATTATTTTTAACATTTTTATGTAACATATATTGATATCTGATCAATATTTTCTTAGTTATAGCTTAAAAATAATAAAATAAATATTGACAGAGTTATTAGTATAAGGATAATACTATAGGAAACTTCGTATAAAATTGAAAGTAACTACAGATTTCTTAATGTATTTTAAGATAATAACCCGATAAATCAAATAAATAAATAAATTTCAGAGATGCTAAATATTAATCGAATTCACATTTTTTTGGTTACAGAATTATCATTGAAACTTTAATAAACACACACAATTTAATAGAAAATAATAATAGATTATATAAAACATACAAATATAATATGTTCAATAGTTTTGGTCATTGCTTTTGAATTTTAAATAAAATAAAGCATACTTGGATCAAAGCTAGCTACCATCAATAGTCCCGACATATTAACACCTAATAATATATTTTAATATAGATTAATATAGGGGAAAAGAGATTATTATAATTTGTATCTTTTGAAGCACATTCCAATTTGTTCAACAAATTTTCGGACATTTGTTGTTTTGTTTTATCTGTATAAAAACTAAAAATACCTATTAATGCATAATATAAAAAACTTTAATTTCTAAAAAACTATATTAAAATTGATTTGATTATTCCCAAAAACAAAGTATAATTATAATAAATATCAAAAAAATCCAATATTTTACATAATGTTTAGAGAATTTAGACATTTTTAAGAATTATAAACTTTCAGAATTCAAATAGAAACATATACTTTTACCAAATATATCATTAGGAGTTATTTTAAAATATGAATGTATATTTTTCTAAAGCCGATAAACATTATTCAAAGCAAAAATATACAACTAATTATGGAAAAAGTGAAATAATTAATAGACATACAGCAAAAGGAACATTGATATTTCAAGAGAATAAGGAAGAATAATAAAGAAGTAAGGTGTTGTTAAAAGTGTCTCTGCAATAAGATAATGAAAAACTAAAACAATAATAATATCGGAAAAAGACAATGGGAAAATAACCATATTCAAGACATAGACACAAATCTTAAAATCTTGTACAAGAACAAGAATGATATACAGATAGATATAAGCCAAGAACAGCTTGGAATGGCACACTGATAATGGACAAAAGTGAAATAGTTAACAAATTAATTGAAGTAATTCAAACATTACTTGAAAAACTTGGACATTCTTGAAAAACCTGTAAAACTTCATACTTTAACAGTGAGGCCACATATAAATGAACCGACAAGGGATGAAATAGAACCAGATATAAATTATTATAAAATAGAAAATCATTTTAGTCATGTCTCAAATATTAAAATTCTTTTATTTCCTTTTAAATGTATACAAAATTTATTTTTGGTTTATTTTTTGTGATTCTAACACAGAACATACACTCATTTTATATACAATAGACATTATTGTATAAAAACATCAGATTTAATATTTTTAATGATGATTTTTTTTTTCTAGTTCTTCTATCACCAATTTATGTTTTACCTCACCATTCATTCACATACAATTAATTAATGATTGTGGTTTGGTTAGTCTCTCCATTGTTTATTTGTGTTCGTTTATGATCAAAATTGAACAAAGGTTCTAGTATTTTATTTTATTTAGAAAAACATATTCATAATATATTAATATGTAATAAATATAATAACACAATTTGAACTCACTAGCTGTTGACAACAAGTCATCACGTTCTCTTAGTGAACGAATAACTCTTATTGATCCCATTTCTTTACTTTTTACTGTGGCTATAGTTGGAGATTTCTGTCCTTTTTCCACATCTTGAACATTCGCTAAAAATTTAAATATTTTATACTTTATGAAATAATATTATCAATAATACCTATTTAACTTAACATACATATTATTTTAGGTTGGTGGATTTTTTTTAAAACCAAATGATGTGAAATGATATGTTCTAAAGCATCTTTTAATAAATACTGTTCATTTAAATTGTCCACTTTTTGTTTACACATGTCACACTTTCTATCCCAAACAATATTCTGATGATTCAAATTAATGTGTTTAAACAACTCATTTATAACTACTGTAGAAAACTGATTATATTGACATTTCAATACTGAACATTTATACACTAATACTGAATGAACGAGTTCACAACTTAAATCAGCTACAATGCATTTTTTTAAATTATATTTTAAAGTGTATTCTTTATGTTCAAACGTAGGCTCATCTGTAATGGTAGTGAATTTCTCATTGCAAGCTAATAAGACAATAATATCATATTTTAATTTTATAAATATAAAAACCCTGGTTTGCATTTTAAATAATAAATTACTCACCTCGAGTTTTATTTACTAATGAATTTATATTTAATTTTGGCAAATGTACTTCAACTTCATTGTACAAAGGTATCCCTGAAGATCCTGCGTTTTTCATTGCCTGTTTTTTTTTTGCAACTATTGTAGAAACACCAGTTTGTTGTGTTTGATTTTCGTCTTTTAAAATAACTTTATTATTTAAGATAAGAGGTAAACATCCAACCAAATTGCTATAATCCACTATGGAATTTGTGTAATCATTATCTCCAATAGACATATTAACTCGTATAATAGTCCAATAGCTATTCAACTTTTTATCTTCATTAAAATGCCGTTCTATCATATGGTTAAGTGTTCTTTGATAATCAAGTTGTATGTAATAACAAAATGGGCATAAATAACCAAAAATTGTGTTACTTCCAACTGAATTTGATTGCGATAAGTGGAAAATTCCTTCAGATTTATCATAATTAGTATGCTCTGAAATATGTTTGTCTAACTCAAGTACGTTGGGATAA
>CABPRJ010002448.1:0-74892 GCA_902439185.1 Cinara cedri | reverse complement strand
AAAATAACACAAATTACGTCATTGTCAATTTAGTTGGTAAATTTATTTTTAAATTAATTAAATTTAAATTAGCTATAAATATTTTTTAGGTAATTTTGTATTAAATTATTTAAATGCATTTCATTTTAGTTTAAAAATAATTTACTTTTGTATCAAATTCAAGCGTGTAATGTTTTTGGTAAAATATAAAAAATTTAATTATTTTAAAATTTCAAAAAGCTGTAACTCATTCAATTTTAGGTTTAGAACTATGGTCAATGAATCAAAATTACTTAGAATAAAATAATCTATCCATATCCGGTAACAAAAATAGGTGTTGCAATTTAAAAAAAAAAATTTGTATTGCGCATGCGCATACTACAAGAGTTAAAAATTTGAAATTTGTCCTTAAATGTGTACTTCAGTACCCCTTAGCTATTGCAGCAAACCGTATTTCAATCTAAGATTATTGGGCTGAGATATTTAGTGGTACATTTAAAACGGGACACACCTTATATCATTAACAATTTCCTTGAAATATTGAGGAAAAAAATCTTAGAAAAATACAATATATCAAGTCACAGATTTTTTCTCATCCTTATGCACATGCATGATTCATGCATAGTACCAAGAATAAAATGTTTTTCATAGAAGTGCATATTTTGAATATTTTAAGATATTATAATTTTTAAATTCCAAATAATTTGTATTGTAATATTTTTAAAATGTATACATACTTTAGTTTTTTTTGGCACACATTTTGCAATCTTTTCCCAGCGGTTTTCAGTTGTACCTTTTGGATATTTGATCAAAGAATTTTCTAATGCTTTCTGCTGTATTTGAGTCCAGGAACTATCACCTGTTTCAATGTTTTCTGGAGCCCTTGTTTTAATCTTTTTGGGTTCATCTGTAATGGTTGTATCCATTGAATCATCTGGAGTTGGTAACTTGTATCCGCTTTGTTTTATTTTGTTAGCCATATAAGTAACTTCTGGGACTGGACGATGCATAGCTTTAGCTATTTTTTGCCATCTGTCTGAAGTACCAGCAGGAAATTTATTTACCATTTGTGATAGTTCATTTAAATCTTCGTCTGTCCATAAACTACCTACAACCATAGGAGTATCACTTTTTTCTGTATTAAGTTTTCCATTTGCATCACCATTACTATTCATATAATCATTAATTTCTGGTATCTTATAAGGAACTTTACGGCGTCGTATTCTTTCACGAATAACTGGTTCGGGTTTTTCAAAATTCAATTTACTGAAAGAAAAAAATATATGTTAATATTTGTTTAGTAGCAAATTATTTATTTAATTGATGTTAAATACTTAAGATTATTATTTCAAGGGTTACCACTAGAATTTAAAATTGAAAATATTTTAAAAAGCAACCCAAAATTATTAATACAAATTGTTATTTTTTTTTTTTTTATGTATAAATTAAATTATTTCAGTTCACACAATTATTATTTTAGATCAAAATAAATACATATTTTATTATGAATATTATTAGAAATATTAAAAAAATGTAATAAATATTATTAAACAGAATCATCTTTATTCTCCAATTAATCAATAACAATAAGTCACAACAAACACAGAGCGGCCACTAATTTTTTACAATATCTAAATTACATCACTCTTTTTTTGTTCAACTGATTTTTTAAATCTCATATATTTTAATATCAAATAATTGAACATAAAATAACACTTCCAGTAATTATTTTTTATGGTTTTCTATAAAATAAAACCATTGGAACAATTCCAATTTTGCTGTTTTCTTAAATTTGTTTAAGAAACTATTAATTAAGTAACTTGAAATAATATCATTTAATGATAAAAGATTATTTGTTTCGAAAATGGTATCCATTATAAGTCGTACTATCTAGTTTATGCTAAGTGCCAATTTCACATGTTCTAGGAATGTAAGAACAAACAATTTTAATTTGTCATTCGAAAGTTGAATTTAAAGTTAAGATTTTTGGAAATTTTTATTAAAATACCAAAATATCAGTGTTACTAATAACAAATAGCAGTTGTATTTTTTGGATAGTAAAACACAACTGAATTTTTTTAGCTTACCTAGAAGTTCATTGGAATGAATTTTAAAAAAAACATTATTTGAAAACAGCAGATTATTCATATATTCCAACTCATGAACTCTTTATAGTTCACCATTTAAATGGGACATATTTTAAAACTTTTTGACAAAAACCTTTTATTTAGTTTGAATATTTATATAATTGTCTACTCTATTTATTAATCTCTCAAAATAATGAAAAATAGAAACACAGAATTCAAATGAATTTTATTAATGCATTATAAACCAATTATGTATACAACAAGTACCAATATCCATACAAATTAACTTAGTAAAACTTAAAAATTCTTGATGTTTTTTTTGTGCTTTTTTTTAAAAAAAATTAGAACCATTACTATCAATTGTTAACATATTTATCAAAGTATATTCGGGCAATATTTCTTCTATTGCAAATAATAATAATAATAACAATATATGCAAAGACAGCAACATTAAATTATATACAAAATATATTTATACATAAACATGGATTATAAAAAAAACTAATAATAATTTTTTTTAAAGTAAATTTTAGCGCCTTTGCTGAGAAAAGCCTATTTTTAGTAGAAAAAAGTGATTTAGTGGGGGTCCTAGTATCACACTACTACAAAACTACTTAAAAAAACAAAAGTAAATGAATAAATGTACAAAAACACAAATAATTTTTTAATGTAGCTCTATTATAAAATACCATTTTTAGAAGTAACTTTACATTTATGATAAGAACCAAATTGCTGATATAGAGATATTAAAAATCATTTGATAGTTAATTTAGATTAAAGTCCAAATTTTGTTTTATATGTTAGTTATAAATGGTCAACATAATATAAAAGTATACCTAGTAAAAACAACTATATTAAAATGTCTTATTTTATCTATTCTATGTAAGACAAAAATTAGCAAAGTGATATCATTAATAGTTTAGGAATGACTGACATATAATTTTTGATTAAAATCAGAATTGAATAAAATTTAAATCTAAATGGAATTAAAAGGTAATTGTTTTTGAAAGTTAACAGATTTGATAATTTTTTTAACATAGTTATTTATTATTGCATAGCAACAAAGCTATATTTGTTACTATGCAGACCAATCTTTTAAATAGAGAAAACTTTAATCTAAATTTATTTTATTTTTTTTTTAACTGTACATCAAAAAATATTTATTAGAATTTTAAGAGTTTAATTTATAATTTCACACTTAGTTTAATTGAATACTTACTTTTGATAATTTTTTCTTTCTTTGAATTTGGTGACCAAAAAAGATATAGCTGAAGTTGTTAATGATGGTGATTTAAGTATAAATAGCCATAACCAATATGGTACTTGACAAGGAAGTGTGTTTTTCAAACTAAAAAATCATATTAAAATGTTAAAAATTAAATGTAAAAAAAAAAGATTTGTAAAAATAAACAATAAGTATGCCTACCTAGGTTTTGGTAAATTAACATCAAATTCTGGAGGTAATGCAGAATCACCTCTATATTTTTTTTGTTTTCTAAGCTTTTTCACTTTTGAACTTAGTAACTCTTCCTGTAAAATAAATTAATTGATAGAGAATAAACTTGATTAAGTTATATTAATATACAATGTCTAAAAAATCCTTGTTTTAAAGTATTGCAAATTTTTAATTTAAATTCTATTGCCTATATTCCAATTGATTTTTAACATAAATTTATTTTAACATTATCCTACACCTAAGTGCATTGTGAAACAGTGTTCTTGAAGTGAGACTATACAAGGGTGTACTTAAAAGAAACCTAACTATTTTTGTATAATGCTATTTATTTAATTTTTTCTACAAAAAACATTTAATCTCCTTTAAAGTACTCGCTGTTTGAGAGTACTTTACTCTCACTTGTTTAATCTTTTGTTTCAATTTTCGAAGCAATATTCAAACTCATCTTTTGTTTTTCACATCGTTTTTAACATCATGAAAGGTGAAAGGTGGACATTCCTTTCATGTCCCTTTTCATTCTGGAGAATAAAAAGAAGTTGCAGGAAACCAGGTCGGATGAATAGAGTAGATGGGACACAGTGGTCATGCCATTATTAGTCAAAAACCGCCAACAGAAAGTACTGCATGAGTAAGAGCATTGTGGTGATGAAAAAACTTGTCCCCTAACTGCCACAAATCATGCCTTTTTCACTTAAAATTGTTGCATAATCTTTTTAATATGCCTGGTTAACTGTCTGACCAGGCGGAACAAACTCTAAATGGAGGAATCCTCTCATATCAAAAAAAACAAATGAGCATTGTCTTAATGTTTGATCTCACTTAATGAGCTTTTTTAAGGCGAGGGGATGCTGGAGTCTATCATTGGCTCGATTATATATATTATTTATATATTTATATATTTATTAAATAAACAGTAAATTAGTATTCAGTGCATGTACATATAAAAATGTGGTATAAATAATAAAAGTAAAAAAGGGTCAGTAGACTCATAATATATTACACATTATCTGGAACAAAATATTGTCACCAACATCAGTATTATCCTGTTATCTCAACTGCTGATATATTTCCAAGACTATCTATTCTAATCAATCCTGTTATCTCGACTACCTAGTATATAGTTGGTTAACTAAAATTTAATATGAATATAAATGTAAACTCTCCTATAAATACAATTTGATTTAGAAAAAATCATAAATGCACAATTTATTATAAAGTAAGTAATAGGCACAATGTAGAAAAAATATTATCTTCTGTACATCATGATAATAGGTATTCATTTCATCAGTTGTTGTTTAGGCACCTATTATCCTGTAACCATAGTTGTCAATAAACACTGAAGAATCTTAATTTATTTAACATAAATTTTTCAGTAGTCGAAACAGGATTGATTATAATAGGTAGCCTTGGAAATATTTCGATAGTTAAGATAACAGAATTAAGCAAATACAGTAGCCGAGATAACAAAATAGCACCAAAAAATGCAGTTTAATAATATTAAATTTATATTTATCCAAACCACTGGTTATTTTAACTGTCCATAAATTAATATAAATTTATATTAAATTATAAATACTTACAACAGTAAATTTATTTTCTATATATGAACCCCAAGCAACAAGATATTGTCCAACGCTGATTATAGAAAATAAAATACCAATCATTTCTAAGAAACCCATTCTTCTAACACGTCTGTAGTAATAAACCGCATGATGCCAATTTGGTAATCCTTCACTTAAAACTTTGTCATAATGTCCACGTTTCACAGGATCACGCAGAACATCATGTATAGCTGCTAGCTCTCTAAACCTTGCTTCTGCATCAGGTGCATCATTTTTATCGGGATGTAATAAGAGTGACATTCTTCTAAAAGCTTGCCTGATTGATGATGAATTAGCATCCTGAAAGAAATTGTATTTCATTTAATAATATAAATCAGTATGTAAAATAAACAAAATTAATAAATATTTTATTTTAGATTCTGAGCATAATGAGAAATGTTTTTTGAAAATGAAAATTTTTTTTTTATCTGTGAATAACTTTTCTACCAACAATTTTGTTTTTGGTTTTTAAGTGTAGCACTTTTTGTGAAAAGAAATCTGACTAGGGTGATACTTTAAAGAAGTCATGTTTTGAATTCCCCGACTGTTTTCATAATAAATAGGAAAATCAGGAAAAACCGAGGTTCCCTTGAAAATATGGTTGTTTTATCTAATACCTATATTAATATAAATATATTTTTGTAATAATTTGTTCTATTAAAATTAATTTTTTGTACTTGGTCACATAAAAAAAAAAATAATAATATTATATATTTTTAATATAATAACTATATTTAAATTTGAAATTGCATATTTTAAAGTTTTTAAATAAAATGATGTTGATGTGAACATTCAACCCTCATCAAATCATACTTAAGTTTATTTATATTATTTTAAAACATGTATTGTATTAGTCTATAAATGAATGAGTTATAATTCTCACTTCAGGAACTTCCAAAAACTGGTAGAAATTTATATTATTCATTTCTTCAACTAGATCAAAAACTTCCATTTGATCTGAATCCCATGCCCAAATTGATTGAATATTGATGATCAACACAACTGCAAGGAAGATTAACATTTTTGAACCTGAAAATTGATAATAATTATTTAACAATAATTATAAAATAATATATGTAGGTAAAATTTAGATACCTACTTCATCTACAATAAAATACCAGAATAAATACACAAATCAATATTATTACATTAAATAAAAAATAAAAAAACTTAAAATACTGTAATTACAGTTATATAGTTATGTTGGGAGGCACAATGGAGATCTCCCTCATAGAGCCTTTTTTTTGTGTTAAATAATGTGCTTATTTATAAAGGTATTAATCTCATTTTGAGATTATATGTATGCATCTATGTGTATACATATATATATATCCCGTTTAAAAAATTACATTTATTAAAAGTAAAAACATGTTAAACAATATTTAATTCAAATAATATTGTACATTTTATTTCGTCAGTTTTATTTGGGACCTATAGTCTAATACCTTATAAGTAACTTCTATAAACGTAGACAGTGTTATGGTTCCCATCTACCAGTAATCTAGAAATTGAAAAAAATCTGATCGATAAACACGTACGATACATTTAAGACTATCACTTACATTTGTATAAATATAACAAAAAAGTAAATGGAGCTTCACTAGGAGGCCTATTTAGAAATAATAAAAGAAAAGAAACAAAATTAATATATAATAAATAATAACATAATTTAATATTATGTTTGGGTAGATTGTGTACTGCTAAAAAACAAGTTTAGTAAATCATGTATGACATCTCTACCTAAAAGTATTCTAAGATCATGTCTTGACCATAGGGTATATTGTGGATACCAATATAATATTATATATAAAAATGTATAGGTACACAATTAGTAAATAAAATTGTCAATTTATTTTAAATTTAATAAATATATAGATAACATATTATGTATATATTATTAATATTTACAGACAGTGTACTTGTACACTATTATTACCAAAAATCCAGGAGAATTAGATACAATTATTTAAAAATTGATGTAGGTAATTGTATACATTAGATAGATATATAAATTAAAAATATATTTGCATTCAAAGGAACTGGCTCTAGATTTGTTTTTATCAAAACATCTGTGCATACAATAATTGAAGGAACATACTCGTATTGAGTTAACTAAAGATAATACAAATATTATTCATTATCATGAATCTAAGAAAATACAATCTAAACAACCATTATGATTTATTTTAATATCCATACAAATTTCAGAAGTTACATCAGGATTTCATGCTGAACATTCAGGTTTTCATTTTAACAAAATTATATTAAATTGAGCTAAATACCCCCAAAAAAAAAAACAGATGAAGAGAAACATTTTAAAAACAATAATTTATAATCAATTTATTTATATCAAATATAATTTGTTGAAGAAAAAAAATTTTGTTTCTTGCTTAATTTTTGTTTATAATAAATTAATGTGTTTGTAAACTTATAATATAATAGATTCATATAGTACCTACCTTAAAGATACAGAATAACTGAATATTATATAGTACCTAATTATTATTAAAAGAGTCATATTATAAGGTTACATATTAGGTTAGGTTACAAACTATTAAACCATTGTATGAATATTAATAAAACAAATGTCTATTTGTCTGTACTGGTCTAAAAATGTACATACAAAAATGGATGAACATACCTACCCTTTTGAAATAATAAATTACTATGCAACAGTTAATAAACAGTTAGACAGAAGAGGGAGGAAATGGGAAATATGTTTTATTTTTGTTCATATATAAATAATTACTGCAATGGCAGTTGACACTAATTAAACCATTATAATAATATAGTGACTAATCTTGAATCATATAATGCTAGTTAAACACTAACAATGACACTATTTTAACATTGGTATCTTTTCCATTTTATACAGGGTTACCTGTATTCAAAACTTAGTGTTTAATTGGTGTCTGGCAATGGCCTAGGACCTATTATTTCAAATTTGACATAAGATCAACACCAATTTTTCAACCCAAATGTTAGTAATGATATTTAAAAGAATTGCACCGTATATTTTCTTTCTCTGTCTATGGCATTATAACAAAAATGTGTTTTTGAAGTTTCAATGGTACTCTATACTATACTTAAAACTAAAATGATTTCAAAAAATTAAAGACAACATTTACAATGTTATCAAAATGTGATTTTTGGATATCTATCAGCTGATTCACAAGTAACCTATCCATTATACTAACTTGAATTTGTTCTTATTTTAATGTGACAATGAAAATACAAAAACTCTCTTTGTGAATACATATTAAATGTCGCCACCTTTCAATTAGTGAGCTGATTTTTTTTTTAATCTATTAGAGCCAGATGAGGAACTAGAATACTGTTGGAACTCTGAAGCGAAAACACATTTTTACTGAATTGTAAGACAGAGATGGCAGATGCTGTGACATACTCCTCAAACAAATGATAATTTCAAATTGACTATATAAGCACAGATAAATAACCTTTAAGTATATTTTTTTCCAAACATATTGCCACCAGTTAGTAATGTACACATTGCTAAATATAAACTGAAATCCATCTTTAGTAATTTAACTACACAATATATGGAATGGTACAACTAAAAAAATTATAACTTTGAAGAAGTGCCCACAATTCTCTAGGTAAACTTATTTTTATAAATAGATTTGTATTCACTCAACAAAAGATTTTGTGTTTAAAATAGTAACCTACTTAAGTACGCACACAAAATTAAATTTTCTTAAATACTTAATGTACTTAATTAAACAAAATATTAGTTAATATACAAACAATTAATTTCAATATCTATTTGTTTAAATAATTTAGTTTTTACTTTATTATTTTATTACTTGTATTCAATTTAAATAGGAATTTTCTTATTATTGTTTGCTTTCATCCCAACTATTTAGAGTTGGCCACCCTCATACTAAACTTCCATTTGACCCAATATCCCTCCTCCTTGCATACACCAATAATCCTCAAATCATTCTCAATTGCATCCAACCACCTCTTTTTCCGTCTTCCTTTCCACTTATGTTTATTTCCATTAAAAATCATATTGCTTCTGATTCCTTTCTTCTCACGATATGCCCAAACCATTTCATTGTGTTCAATTATTATTTTTAATAATCATTTTATTGACCTGATTTTTCAATCCCATTTGTCACCTCTTAAGATAGGTAGAGTATTATAGTGTTATAATCCCCTCTCACAGAAATAAATTTAAGTAGGGATATGATTATATTATACTATTTACCTATCTAGGTACCTACGCTTATTCCCATGCGGCCATGCCAGGTAAATAATAAATGTATCTCTAGTTAAATGTATAAAATATTGTCAATAAATTATGTAAATCGGTAAATTTAGTAAATTATTCATATTTAATAATAATAAAAAAAATTTAAATCAATCAGTAAGTACTGGAGCAGTAGTTACAATAGTAAAAAATGAATAAAATTTGAATAATAAATAATTTATTAAGTAGATAGGTATTAAAAATGGAACTTATTAAGTTAAAATTGTCCACAATTTCTACACTAGGTTTTCATACCAATTATAAATTTGTGAAAAATCTGAGATCATAACATAATTATTTTGAATTTTAACACATGCTCAACAAAACGATAACGGTGTCACCTCCGTTACCATATTGTGTAGGTAACTCTACCTATGCGAATTAATTATTATTGTACCCAGTTGGTCGACGAATCTCGTTGAATCAAACAACCCCGAATGAAAACTGATGGAAAGTTGAAAAAATGCACTTACCGTATTTGACGATCATTTTGAATATTTCGTTTTCGGTTTTGCACCACTGCGAACGTTCTGGTTTATATGTTATGAAGTTTTGGTGCGAAACAATACTTTGGCTCACGGGATGACTTGAAAAACGGGACTAATCCGAGAGAATCAATTTCCCGAACAGGTAAAAAAACGAACACGTACTCGTTCGGGAAGAAATCGGCACGCCGTACTCGTGGCCAACATACGGCGGCGAAAGCGGGCGGCTACAGACGGTGAATACAACCGTTTAGATTACGTGTAGACGCCGCACAATCGCTGACTCGCCGTGTCGCCACTCGCCAGCCGTCGCCCACTCGGTTGACGCAAATTTGCCAACGTCCGGGCGAGGGGCCGGACCGTGGTGGCACGAGGTGGGGACGACACGACCATGCACACGCACGCGCGGCGTTGACGGGAAGCGGCGGGACGGAAACGAAAAACGGTGCCGGTCGCCGCTGGCAATGCAAAAAACCGCTCAAACGCAGCCGCCGCCCGCGGCCAATCTCTTATCGTTGTTACAAACGCCGCCAACCGGAAAAAAAACCCACGCGGCACTACGTTTATGCCGTGGTTATGTATGTTTACACTGATAACGGCGCCGAAATATTGACAATAGGTATCTTATACGAGTAAAACTACACACTACGCGTCGTCTTTGATGCTGGTTGTTTCTTTTCCCAATTTCCCATTGCGTGCTTCCACCCGGTCGCGACAACTCCCCGCAGTCAACAGCAACACGATGGTTAACTATTTTAAAACTATTATAAAATAATCCTCTAATATACCAGATCATAATAATATAATTTTATGTCCATGAACCAGATGCATGAGATAATTGGCACGGTGATAATTTTATAACCATGTTCACAGAAAAAACATTATTGTTTGGAATATGATTTAAAGAAAAATTGATTATGATAAAAATTAATATCAAAACAACTTTATCTAGAGAAATAAAGAATGATATTTTATTCAGAGGTTAAATATTCAATGTTAATTGTAAAAAAGGCCACTAATTTTTCTGAACAATCTACTGTCCCATTCAAGTAAATTGAAAATCAACATAGATTAATATTGCTGTCATTTAAACTGTTAATTATAATAAAGCAATCAAGCATAGACTATAAAAAGTTAAAAGTAGAGAAAAGAGTCCCAATACTTACAGTTAACTCTAATTCCGATAACACACATACTACCTAAACATATATACTTAAATTTATTTATAATAGGTAGGAATTACTGACAGATGTATCATATATATATATATATATATAAATATTTACATATATCTGTAGTGCTGTGAAATTACTACGTGTAAAATATACTTATATTTATTTATAATAGGTAGGAATTACTCACAGATGTATCATATATATAAAAATATTTACATATATCTATAGTGTTGTGAAATTACTACGTGTAAAATCAATTAAATCGACATACATCGATGATCGATACTGTATTTAGACTAGGGGTTCTCAAACTCCGTCGCAATAATTTTAAGTGGAGATAGATTTGGCGGAAACGAAAATCAAATTGTTTGACGGAAACGATGACCACCCATCAAATCATTTTCAATCCAATCACCTCTTTTCTTCTTCCTCTCTCCCTCTTTCATCCTTCGTTTATTTTTATTACAAATCGCACTATTTCTAATATCTCTCTCCTAGTGATAATATGTTCAAACCATCTAAATTGTCTCTAATTTTGTTTACTATTGAAGCCAGTGATGGATTCAAGGGGGGAAGGCGAGAGGCCCCCTCTTGACAATTATATTATATTTTTAGTTCTAATAAATAAATAAATTATAAATCTTTCAAATTTTATGTATATCTGTACGCAAATGTTAATCATTGCTAACGAAAACCGATTTCGAACAGAATTCTGAAAGATGGAATATTTTGAAAGGCTGTAATATTTACAATTGAAAAATTACTTCCTTAAAGAATCACCCTAGTTAAATTTACTTCCACAAAAAGGTGCTACACTTGTAAATCGCATCAAAATTTCTGGTAGAAAAGTTGTTTGTAGTAAAAAAATTAAAAATTAAAAAAATAGACATTATGGTAAAACCAATACATTTCTCGCTCCGCTCAGAATCTAAAAGTATAGAGAAATGTAATGTTCATTAAATCATTATTTATTAGATATTTTAAAGTATATGATAAAGACAGTGATAAACCATTATTCTTATCAAATTCGATACTACGAATACTATAATCTAATAATTCTAATAATTAATACTAAATAATCTAATTGCTTCTTGATGCATCGGACAATTCATCAACAAATTAAACGGTGCGCTAAACGATGAAAATATGTTACCTATCACAATTAAATATCTATGACTATGTGGTGCTATCACCATTTAGCCATAAGTACTGGTTTTTTTCCATTTAACATTAATTGCTCATGTTCATTGTTTCCTGTTTGTCCATTTCATAATTTTGTTCCAATTTTAATAACAACTAATATTTTTTAAATTTATTTTTGTTCTTCATTTATAATAAATTGTAATAAATTTAACACAAAAAATCACGCTACGCGAAAAATCACTCATATTGAATATAATAGTACCTACCTATTAATACTTGTAATAATTATAACTGCATTAATATAATATATTTAATGTTTATATTATTGACTAATAATTATTTTAATAATTTAAAATCACGTGATAGAGCATTCTGCGTTTTAATATAAATCGGTGTTCCTTGACTTTCAATCAGATGTGAAACGTGTGTTTCATCTGAAATTCTGATCGATAATCGAGGTTATCGAGGAGTATAGTACCAGTACGAAGTAAATATTTTTCAAAATTCATTTATAAGTATGTAAAATTTTGTTTCAGAGATTTTTTTTTTCTTTTTTATCAATGTATTAAATTAGATTTAAAAAATTATAGCGTTTTTTGTCTGTAGTGAATATTATACACATTTGTATAAAAATCATCGGAATGCGATATTGAAAAAAAACTCTCAGAGAAAATTGACTATTATCTGAAAAAAGTAAAAATATATTTTTTTCTTTTAGATTCTGAGTGTTAAAATCCAATCGGTTTTAAAAAGAAGTAATTATTTTTTTTTTTACTATGTACAAATATTTTACCAGGAATCTTGCTAAGTTTCAAGTATAGTACCTTTTCTGAATGGGAATTTTCCTTGTGTGGTACTATACAAAAGTCATTTTTTGATTTTTCATGGAGTTTTTCCAATAAATGGGGAAATCCGGGAAAAAACGTAGAAAGAACAGAAAAATTTACGAAAATAATTTTTTTATTATTTTTAATTTTGTTTTTTTAATGTAATTCAGTTTAAAATATAAAATAGAAATTCAAAATGTTGATAGAAAACTTATATTTTCATTTTCTAGACGTGGTAAAACTTTCAAAATATTTAAGCCATTTTTAATTTTTAATTAGACATTTTAATTTTGCGAGTCTTTTACTTAGTATTTATTCGGTAGGTACTTTGTGAATAAAATTGTTTGACCAAACAGAAATGCTTGACAATTTAAATAGAAGGTTCATTATGAGTTATACTTAGTGGTCAACAAGAAAAATTTGATTTTAATATATTTTTTTTCTTTTCAAAAGAATTTTAGTATCAAATTTTAACGAAAATCTTAAATAAAATGACCTTTTTAAAAATGTATAACTGAACTCCGCTCAGAATCGTTTTTCGTTGGCAAAAATTAATTGTTGCGTACAGATTTACATTAAATTCCCATCTATACCCAACCTTCCCAACCTAACCTAACCTAACCTACTCACCAACAACAGTGGCCCACACCTTGTGCGAAGTATGTCCGTCTGTTTTTTTTTTTTTTTGATGAGTGCCAGATTTGAAGTCCTTAAAATGTTGCTGCTTTAATCACCTGCTTGTAGCTAAACCCGACGCTGTGCCCCCATAACCCAGAAAGAAAATTGAATACCTATTAATAGAGATATAAAAATCCGTATTACTCGGTGGGACACCCTGTATATTATTATATTGCAATATAATATTATATATATTATAATAAAGGTAGGTATTTCAATACTTCCCGACCGACAAAAATGATACGGTTGCATTATGTCTGATCACACGTGCAATAGATAGTATAAATAATTCCGTGAAACTAATTATACGAGTATATATGTAAAAAAAAAAAAATCATACATGCTTACGCGACACTACATTCTATAATATAATATAGAAGGTAGGTAATATAATTTTACATACCAACTTATTGGCGTGCTGAAGTAGGTGTTTCTAAGACGATCGCCTCATGACTAAAAATGGATGCGGGCGGGCGGGTAACCGAATAATAATAATATGTTGAATGTTGATTAAGATTTCAGTTCACGAGATCAGAGATGCCCTTTATTCGTGTAAATTATATACACGCATTTATAATACTTCACGCGAACTTGATGGTGTACTAGGTGATCCATTCAAGTGGGTACACTAATTATCTCGGAAAGTATTACATTTTTTTTTTGGAATTTGTTTTCTAGAACAATTAAAAAAATCAAGCAGCTCTACAATTTTATATTTATGTTATTTTTGTCACCTTTATTTTTGGGGTAAAAAACCACTTTTGATTTTCAAATGGCAACCAGCTATTATATTAAAAAGTTCATAAATAGATGGAGTATTAGTGAAAATACATAACAGTGTTGAAATGTTTGATTTCCGTCAGTTCTTTGACAAGATATTCCACTTTTAAATTTTCTAGAAAAAGTTAATACTTTCCGAGATAATGAGTGTAGTAGTGTACCCACTTAAATGGATCACCTGATTTGTTGCGTAATCGATGTAGCTAAATAAGATTTTTGTTGTGAATAGGGTTACAGACTTTCAAATTGTGTGATGTAGTACAATATTTTTCATGTCTATTTCATATCGTACCAAGGTAGTTTAATAAAAAATGTAATGCCAGCAGAATATTAAAACTATATTACTACCTAGTATATTACTAGGTATGAAATTTAACAAATAAACTTCTACATTTGTTAATTATACATTTTTCTTTGAAAATGTTTATTTACTCATTTAACTAAGATAATTCAGCTAATATTCTTACAATTTATTTGATATTATGAAAATTGTAAGTAAATAGGTAGGTACATATTTAAAATATTATATATGCATTACAATGTATGATAAAATTAATAAAATATTACCTACATTCTATTAACATTCGACTTTTTTGCACATTAAATTAAATCTTGAATAATAAAACAGTCGATAGAATTAGAAAATTTCACAAATCTGTGGCTATTATTTTAGATAGGTACTTAATATATAATTATAATTATTTATTATCTCGAATTATACTACAGTAGGTATATAAGTGATAAACTATAATAGCTTAATACAATTAAAAGATATAATTATGAACTATTAAAAGTCATTTTTTCATAGACCTTAAACGATAACCTATTAAAGTCTATGTATTGCAATTTAAAATGTATATATTGTTCTACATAAAATTTAAAGCGTTGTTGGATTTACCTAGTAGTTAGTACAAATCAAACAAATGCAAGACAATCCTCCCCGATGTGAGTACGATTGGCGACATTATAGTTGTGAATAAATTTTGTACCTATAGGGCATAATATAAAAATCTGCGTTTTGCGCAGGTGAGTCCTACATTTTTTCTGTTTCACCTTAAGTATAAACAAAAAGAGCTGATACTGGGGAAAGACGCAGCCACTGTAGTGGATAAGTAGTTGGGAAGGTGAAATATATAAAGTTATTTAATTTATACCTGTAACAAACGATAAACAATTGCTAACGAAATACAATTCGGAGTGAAGTTCGGTTATACTGCATGTTTTGAAAAGATATTTACGATTTTCATCAAAATTTGATTTATACTCTTAAGAAAAAAAAAATACTACATAACACTCGTTTTTTTTTTTTTTTTTTTAAACTATAAAAGTACGACTTGTAATAAACCTGCTATCAAATGTCCAAACATTTCAAACATTCAGTTTAATAATTGTATCCACAGAGTACCTATCGAATAAAAATTACGCAAAATCAAAATGTCTATAAATAACTAAAAAATGGCTCAAATTTTTTGATAATTTTACTATGTCTAGAAAAAGCAAATATACGACAAAATGGAAAACAATAAAATAATTATTTTCGTAAATTTTCACGTACTTTCTACACGTATGTATTTTTCGGTTTTGCTCAACTATTACAAAAACTACCCAGAAAATCAAAAAACGAGTTACCTAATAATTAACTAAATCAAAAACGAAACAAACAATTGTTCTTGCTGTTTATCTATTGGAACAATATTAAAGGTAGAAAACATAAGCCGTAAGCAATTAAAATAATGAAATCGTTTGCCGTAATTTAAAAAATTGTACATTTTGTCATTTTTGGTTTTTCCATATTATTATGAAAAATACTTTATACATTAAAAAAACGAACTTTTAGTAGCTATAGTTTTTAGTAATATTTCTGGTAGAAAACATTGTACTAACATAATAAAAACAATGAAAACGGTAACGCGTTAGCGCGCCGTAAATACTAAAACGTGTTTTACTTATAATTTTCTTTCCGATTTTTCCCAATTATTTTAAAAACCCCCGGAAAATCAAAAAAATACGTTGAATTAAAATATGTAAAATGCATTTATTTTCTCAATAGTGACTAAAACATAATACGATTACCCCTATTGTCATATTATGATTTTTCCGTTTAATATTTATCAGACGACTACACCTATATTCTGCGAATAAGTGTAAAATAATATTTTTAATTATTTTATACAAATACAGATTTGTTGGCTATCGTAAAAAAACACTGCGTTTTGAATTGAATGGCAACGTTTCATTTAAAATCATGCGGTGTCGTGTGTATATAAATATAAGAAATTTGCGCAGTCGTCTATATGAATTTCGATGGCTATTAATATCTACCAATTTTGATACCTACACACTATCATCGACAGTCCGCAATTTGATACATAGAACCGACTTATAAATTAAGAATACGTAATGTTAGTATAGTGATATGGTATTACATTATAAATAATATTTGATATTTCAGATAATTATTATTATTTTATAAAAATAATTTGACAAAATAAAAATATGTAATGTTAAAATATATATAAGGTCAAACTTTGAGAGGGGGGGGGGGGTTATATAAGGAAAAAAAGTGACTTGTTGCATAACTCAGTCGAGAGTAACTTGATTTTTAGGTTCATGAGCGAGTTTGGTTGCAGCGAGTAAATTCGCCCAATGTAATCGACTCTTGACTTTCCAACTCGTTAATGCCTTGGTTTTTCGCAGTCATGATAATATTATAATCTAGGTTTTTTTTTTTTTTTTTTGTTTTCGTTTCCGCGTGCGGGCATTCGCGCGATTTTCACTGACTGATTGATTTTACATCATCGCCGCCCGCTTGCATAAATCGTTACGGGCCTATTTATATATACCTATATACACGAATCTCGCGCGGATACAATACAATATCATTTGTTAACTGTCTGAGGGGCAGGCACAGCCAATGAAAAAAAACGAAACAACAGCGCGCTGTATTGGTGTGTGTATGCAATATGGTATTATGGGGTTAACACACTCAAAATAAGAAAAATACTTTTATTAGTGGTTACTTCTACTAACCATTGCCCCCACAGCGCCATGAAATAAGTGGTCGATAAACTAACCACCGCCCCTCAAGATGTGGCCCCTCCGCGTATTTCACCCGAAAAATATTATCGATTTTTATTTCGTCCGAAAAACAAAATTACCCCCGAGTTTTCTTTTGAACGTCACCATGGGACGCGCAAATCGACCGTAGAAACGACCACAATAATATTATTATCGAATTGTTATAGCATACCTACCTACCGTGTCTGTTTTTTTTTTTTTTATATATACATAAATACACTGTTTGCATAACATTTATTTTATCATATTTATCATATTTATATATATATATATATACAGAATAGCCTACGAAGATAAGCCCATTGCTATATCTCCTGAGATAATAAAGATAATCAAATTCTGTTTTGTTTTTTTTTTTTTTTTATATTACTCGCAAGGATAAGGACTAAAAATATTTATGTTTAAATTAAATTTGTATGTTTCGATAAATAAAACCAAAAAAAATTGCTTTTATTTTATTATTATTAGAAAATTTGAAGATTGCCATTTTATAAGGTTTATTAATTTGAACATTTTGACGTTTCAAATTTTTATTGTCATTAAATTCGTGATTTTTAATAATAGTTTAAAATTCAGAGAAAATTACCTATAATTATACAACAGGCTATAATCGCATTTGCTAATTGATTATTATAATTATGGCTAATATTAACTGTACACTGTATTTTCTTTGAGCTTTAAAAAATTATTAAAAACCACGAATTTAATGATAGTAAAAAGTGGATACGTGAATATTGTCAGAAGAATAAACTACAGTAAATAGGCTATCTTCAAAAATAATAAAACAAAAAGTAATTTTTTCGAGTTTTTTTTTATCAAAACATACAAATTTAGTTCAAGTATAAATATTTATAGTCCTTATCCATGCGATTAATATAAAAAAAAAAAACATAATTTGACTCTCTTTATTATCTCCAGAGATATTAATATGGGTAAATATCTTCGTGGGACATTCTGTATAATATATACAAAGTGATTTTTTTTTTATTATGAACCAGTAATTTTCTCGAAGGATTTTAAATGGATTTGATTTATGTTTTTTTTTTTAATCATATAGAATCGGTTATGCTTTATTTTAAAACCATACAGTGCAATTATGCAATTTATTACCCTTATCTCTCCCATCCTCCAGTCTAAATTTTAAATGATGATAACTCATAAATAGTAAATTTGATATTAGTGTTACGCATACCAAAATTTCTAAAAAAATATTCCCTATTCAAATACGTGTTCAAAAAGGGGGGCTTCTATTTTAAAAACAAAAGTTACATACTTATTTAAGGTACATGAAGTAGGGGTAAAAAATTAAAAATGGTTTTACAATAAAGCTTAACCGATTCTATAATGATTAGAAAAAAAAAACAGAAATCAAATTCACTTAAAATCCTTCGAGAGAATTGCTGGTTCATGATAAAAAAAATCACCCTGTATATAAATATAAACATCTATCGTAATAATACGAGTACCCACCGACTATTACGATATTATTATCCATATTAACGTGCATTGTTCGATATTTTGTCACGTTATTGAACACCTACAGGCGACGCTCGACGCGCGACGTTACGGTATAGAACACAACACTGCAATAATATATTGGTGCTTACCTAAATTATACGCACATACGTAATAATAATAACAATGTGTTTACCGACGGTGATCAACATTCAGTGGCGTGCCCGAGAATTTTCAATAGGAGGGAATGTAGTAAATAAATATCGTAAAATTTTCTTTTCTACCCAATTCGACTATGGGGGTTGATACCTAATTTAAAAGCCGGATCCTAAAAAAAAGCCAATTTCTAATGAATACATCAAGCTTTTCCTCGTAATCTGACTGAAATATACGCATTTCGATATTAAATTACTTATATTTTTTTATATTTTTAAGCTTTTGGACTTATATTACAACCTTCCCCCTACGTACTCGCCACTGTGAATATTGTATGCACGTATGCACTTATTATTACAAGCATTTAATTGTTTTATAATTACTATGGGATTCGAAATATCAGTAAGTATATACTATACACGTATAAACTTTGTATTTTCAAGTAAATTTCGTATCTACGAGGGCGTAGAGTTATGATGGGCAGTTGGGAATCAAGCAATATTTTCTCCACCTGCTTCGAAAACAATATTTTTGTAAATTTTGCATAATATACAAATATATTAATGTACATAATATAAAATTGGTCAAATAATTATTAATTTTGTTTTAAAATAATGTGATACATATTGTTTTGCACTGTATTCAAAAGTTCCGTCAACATAAATCGACTATAACGAACATAAGAAATTTAAATTTGTAATCGTGGAAAAACTATTATAATTTGGTTTAAAATAGTGTTGCTAAGTAGTGGTTTGACTTTTGTCAAATCTATTAATGTATTAAAATATAGTGGCCCAATTATTGAATTCAACAATAAAAATCGTTTAAAGTAATGGCCCAATTACCGTATACCTTTTTGAAAAAAGGTTCATTGTGGCCAAATCCCCGGACGCTCGTTATGAAGTATTAATTTGTAGCCTTTCAAACGCACAATAGTAATATTATATTATATTATAATATAAATGCGTGCGTTTAATATACAGAACCATAATTTTGTGCTTAATATTAGAGTGATATGACCTATTATTAAACTTCAAGTGAAGAACAATATCCATGTTTTACGTATTTGCGTTTTAATCGATATTTAAATTTTTAAGTGACATATAAGAGGTTTTAAATAATTGTGATATTTTACATACTTATATACCTATTAGGTTAGGTATTTTATTTGAATAACGAAAAAACCGACGTGTTAAGTTAATACAACAAACACAGATAATGTTCTTTCCTTTAAATTTGATACAAGTCCGCAGATAACCTTCCCAAGGAGAGGATTTCGGATCAGGACCCCCATAAATATAGTAAATCCTTCTATAAATGTGTGTATTGTAGGTGTATGACGCTGTGTGTATAACTATTGGTATTAATAGTAATCTATTGGTTATAATTTTACGAATTTAACTGTAATTATAATTAATAGAGAACAAATAAAATAAAAATGATGACCCTTCCATAAAGAATTCCTGGATACACCCCTGTCTGATACTATTATCAAACTTAAAAGAAAGTCAATTCAAATTTCAATTAATTATATTACCAACGAGCAATATAGAAGCAACACTCGATTAGTTGATCGATCTTTGTTTATCTGTGAAATGAGGTATGCTCATAAAGGATAATGTTTCTATATTAACCAGGTGAAATTTGAAAACATGCCACAGTCCACTCATTCAACTTGCCCTCTCTATGCAATCTACCGAATATTATTATTAATTTTCTAAGGTTATCAACTATTAATAATTATGCGGATTACTTCTCTATTTGGAGAGTATTATAATAATATCATGAAAAAATAATTTTTATCATAGATTTATTTTATCATGAATATTATAATACGTTTATTGAGATTGGAGAATACTGTACACTATATTTATAATTTTATTATAGTCATAATATCATAATAGGCATAGGAAATGAGTAATCTGAATTTTAAATTAAAAGCTGTTTTTTTGTTTGTGCCATAAGCGTGTTAATTATTTTTTAATTTACTTTCTACATTTTTTTTAATGACAGGAAAAAACGTTAGAAAAACGAGAATATTTTTACGCAACAGTTTCGATCATTAGATTCTGAGTTTAGCGAATTGGTCGGTTAGTTGGTTTACTATCTATACTTTGTGTGTGTGCGACTGTAAAAAACTTTTTTACTAGAAATTTTGCACTGATAATCAAAATGTACGCAATAACGTATTCTGTTATTTTAGATTTTGATTTTGTTGTAACTAAATTAGAAATATCTTTGGAAACTGAAATGTTCACCGAATATACTTATATTATAATAACTCTTTTTAGAAAAAGTCAAATTTTCATAATAATCTGGCAATTCTTAAGCTATTCATACTATTTATATACCAAGATATTTAAAATTGTTAATTTAGTGAGTTTTTATTATATTTATTTACGTATATAGTTCCATTTATATAATGTTCTCCATTACATTATGATAATTATATATTATCTAAGTAAAATAATGTCATGGATAAATTTGTTTTGCTTTTCAAAAAATGTTTACAAATTTATTACAAGGTGTATTATCAGATTTCCTTATGATAGTACCTACCTGAAAATACCAAATACCCGTAATCACGATTTTTTTAAAAACATATTTTGATAAAGTAAATTTGATGAAAAATGTATGTAAAAATCGTGGCATTTTAAAATATTTACACTTCACTCTGAATCGTTTATTATTAGCAAAAGTTATGAATTGTATGATTAAATATTAGGAGCATTAGGGGGTCAACCCTCCCTGAAATGTCTTCCTTCACTACACTTTTTAAATTAATTTACATTAAATTAATGTTTTACATTCAACAACATAATATCTTATACGATAGATTAAAATAAAATTTAATTTCATCAAAAATCATTTATTCAGTAATAATAGTGATAGTACTGTATTTATAATATGTGCTATTCCTTCTCTAGGAAATTATATATAAATAAAATCCTTGCAAAAAAAAATCGTGCATGTACTACTGTATAATACTTAATAAGCATATAATATTAGAATAAAACAATATGTGTATGGATACAATAATTTGTTTTGCTGGTACGTGATAAACACATAAAATTTATTTTAAATTTATAATAATTGTGTATAACAAAATTTATGTGGATACTAATAATGACTTTATAGCCGTACAGGTATAACTTCTAAAACAATATTAGGTAATTATGTATTATATATTGTAATATAAATAGATAGACACAACAAATACATTCCAGAAAATGATTACTTCACGAAAAAAATACAACGAAGATAAATCACATAAATAACATTTAGAATTTAAATAGCTACCTACATATAATAAAATAAAGGTTATTAAATATGAATCAAATGACAAGCTTGGTTTACTCTAAGTAGATATAATAATAGAGATAGGACATGGGTTATAATTATTATGATTAGCTAAGTAAATAATATTTAATACATAATAATATAATATAATAATACATATATAAAATAAGTATATTTGTGTACAATAATAATATAATATAAGTAGTATAATTGTTTGGGTAATATAATATAATATATTATAATATTATAAACCATTTAAAATGATATTTTGAAAAACCGTTTTAATATGAAATAATTGTTAAAATTATTTTAAAATCTTGTATAATAGTTGATTATTAATAATTATTAAGCTTTATATGAAGTCGCATAAGCTTTGGTTTATACTTACAATATATACCTAAAATCTGGTAGATATAAACTGTATTCATAATGTGAATAGCTAATTAAATTAGCTTATTATATTATACTTTATTAGTATAGGTAATTATATTATATTAGTTTTTTTTTATCAATAAGTATATAATTTAATATAATATAATTATCATTTTCAACATATTTTGAGATTCGATATTAACGAAAATTCAACTTTTTAAGAATAGACGGAATTAAAAAAAAAAAGTTTACCTTAAGTCTTTATATTTTAAATAATTGTGAATGATTTATTTATTATGTTGTGTAAATATAATAGTAATGAATGATTTTTACTTGACATTTTCATATATCTGTCATATTTATTTATATAATATATAAGTATATCTCCATAGGATACCTGTATACATATATACCTATATATATATATGTATATAAATACCTACATGCAGGGTATCCTACGAAGATAATAAAGATAATCAAATTCTAATTTTTTTTTTTATTACTACAAATATTTATATTTAAATTAAATTTTATTTTTTTGTAAAGAAAAGCTAAAAAAAATAACTTTTTATTTTCATTAAATTCGTGATTTTTAATAATTTTCTAAAGTTTAGAGAAAAGTACCAATAATTAAACAGTAGACTAAAATCACGTTCGTTAATTGATTATTATCATCATGGCTGATTGGCACTTTTTCTCTATATTTAAAAAAAATAATAGTCTTTATCCTTATGAGTAATGTTAAAAAACAGAATTTAATTATCTTTATTATTTTCGGAGATATAACAATGGGTACATCTTTGTGAGACACTCTGTATTAGATATCTATAATCTATACATTATGTATTTATCAGAATAACTATATCATATGTAGTATTACTAGTTAAATTTTTAGAGAAGAAAAAAATTAAGTACAATTTTAAAATATTTAAAGTTGTATTGTACCGAAGCATTGCTTAGGTACAATACAATGTATAAACAAATTTTGTTTGTAATTTAATCGAATATTCTACGCATAAAACGATTATAGATAAAAAAAAAAAAGTAGTATTTTGTAAGAACATGCATTTAATTGAATAGATTTACATGTATAATAAAATTAAATAAATATTGTATTGAGTATATGAGTGGTTTAAATTTTTAAAATTTATAATTTGGATTGGTAACACAATTTAAGGCCGCATTTTAAATAAATTTAGAATGTCGTTATAGGTATTAGGTACCTATAGGTACCTAATATACAGAGTTAATAATTTCCAGAATAAATTAACTATAAAATTAAGGGGAAGTTTTATTAATATTTAAACAATTTATAATATAATATTATTATACAAATTAAATCTATTTCTATTCAACAATAACTATGTTTAGCTATAAAATGTATGTAAATTAAACAAACTATAGTAAGCCAAATATTATAGATTGGACTATCAACAGTATTTAACCGGTAACTGACTAACAATATTATTAACGATAGTTAATTATCTAGGTAGGTATCATTTTAATAGGTACCTAGTAACTAACTACATAACATAATTTAAGATTTAAATTGTCTCATAGATGTTTTATGATTATTTTAAAATTGTATAAATGAAAGCTAATAAAAAGTAAATGATATCGTAGCTATTACCAACTATTCCATACAATTATTTAACTATAAACTTTTAATAAAGTGCCTATGTATATGTTTACATTTATATATATATTGATTATAAAAAAGTTGGCTTTTTAAGTCTTTTTTTATTTACACGCTGAAAAAACATACAGTTATAAAGTAACATATGGCATATAGTTATACACTGTTCAACATTATAAAATATCAAAGAAAAATTAGAAAAAAATGAACATAATATTGAATACATTTTGTAAGTGTTTCCGATAAAATAGAGTTTTATTGTGTCTATTATTACTATATGTTTAGGATTTGACAGCATTAATTCAAAAAAATAAGATAATTTGTCTTATAATAAAATTGTTATATAATTGACATTTTTCATTCTTAAAAAATTGATTGATTGACCTACCTACTTTATTGTAAATTATTATAATGTACAATAAATTATTAAACATTATTAGTATTGATAATATTAATAATATCAATTCTGATTTCTATGTATTGCATTACTTCATAGAATACCTAACATTTATCAATCAAATATTAGTTAAATGAGTTAGTGATATCAGCTTTTAATAAATGACTACTATAATATTAATTTTATTTTTAAAAACGTGTAAAAGATCTGTAAGTTAAGTACTTGTTAATAATTTATAGACATTATAATAGTTATGATATTTTAACATGTTTTTGTTATTCAAAATAATGTATTTAGATATTTTTCATCATTATAGCGATTGGACAATTTTATTCCAAGAGTATAATATAAATATTGTAGTATAATATTGACAAATTGTATCTTACTTATTAGAAAAATAAAAGGGTGCCTTATAATATTAATCATTTTGTAAAGTGCCAATATTAAATATCGAATTGTGAACCTTAAGTTTATAATTAACTAGCATCATAATATAAAATTAAGATAAGTGATAAAATCATGTGAGGTGACAGGAAAAAAATAAAAAAAAAATGAGGGTAATGGAGTATTTTTTTTATAAGAGTTAATATTAAATTTTGATGAAAAACGTAAACACTCCGTTCTAAATCATTTTACGTGGTACGCCCGTTCCCTGTATTAGCTCTTCTTTTTTTTTTTTTTTTATCTCTGAGAGGAGGATTGAACTCGAATCCCCTTCGTGAGTACGCAACCGGGTCTCCCAACATTAAAAAAAAACTAATGAAAAAAGATTTTTAAAAAAGTACACGAACTAATTGGTTTGTAAAACAATATCAATCCCAAGAAAGAGATTAATCATAAAAAAAATAATGTTTTCAATTATAAATAGGTGTATATATTTATAAATTATATGCTTTTTTTATTTCAATTAAAAACGCACACAGGTAACGTACACGTAAACAGGTAAACACGCGTATATTATAATATAACATGCAAATAAATTTAAATCTAAATACCATAATTGATACATGTAAAGGGGGTTCGGGAGGCATATCCCTCACTATTAATGGTCGTGTGAACAATATTGTGTAAATATTTGGGTCACACATACAAGTACACAAAGGTCAAAGGTTGAGAACTGGAGTTACAATACAGCAGTTACTCCTAAATACTGCAATATTATACCTGTGTAAATCTAAAAACTTTATTTAAAATCAAACTATGTAACCCCTTTTCTATATTGTATTCCATAATAACACATAAATTAAATGGTTTAAGTAAAATATTGTAATTGTAATGATTTATTTAGTGGCACAAAACGTTAACTATAATGGAACCGGAGTAGGGGAACATAATATATTTATATACTAAACTACAAAAATGAAAGCATGAAAAATAACGGGTAGGTTAAAATTATTGAACAAAAGTAGGTATATACTTATATTGCAAAAACGGACATTCAAAACGGACAAAACGTCAGTTGGAAATTTCTACTGCGGGTAACTACATGATAATTTTAACAATTTAATGACAAGAGCCAAGAATAAAATACCAAATTATTACTATCCGTTTTGGGAATACATAATAATATATTTCAAGGTACCTTTATTATCTAAAAAAAAAAAAAAATAATAAAAAACAATCACGAATAAGTTATCATTACAAGACCTCACCTCGCGAGCATTCCTATAAATTCATATTACAATAAGACTAATTTTCTACAAGCAATAAAGCCAAGCAGATATTTAATAGAATCATAAAATTATGCGTAATTATGCCTATGTACGTCCACAGTGTTATTTTAGATGATAGTAAAGTAGCAATTGTCGATTATACTGGCACATAAACGTAATAATCTATTTATCGTCCGGGGCTAAACCGTTTTCCGCTTTGACGTTAGTCAACCAGTCGACAATTGTTATATTCTTGACGTACTGAGCGAGCGCCTTCGGCTGGTGGTATCGTTTTACGGCGTCCACGGTAATAGCCGTGTCGTCCGGAGTCAGCTTGGTCCCGAGCTTCGGCACGGTCAAATATTTGTTCAGGCCAACGATGACGGACGGCGTGGGGACGTCGTACAGTCCAAACGCCCGTAATTGATCCCGCACAAATATGTTTTTCGAAGCTCTGAGCTGATTTAATTCGGTCGGCGACAACCGCGACAATGACTTGGCCGTGTAAAGCAGGCGCCGTTGTATGTAATTTTGTCGCACCTATAATATTATAATAATTATTTATACGGGCATCCATAGCCCCATATGAAAATAATGTATACATCTACCATTTGCTTATAGCCAACAACAGATTACATATATAACTCACAATATTTTAAATAATTATTAACATTCAGTGGGACGAAACGATGAACGAATGGCCTGTACTGTACTATAGATTTAATGCACACTAAGTACGCTAACTACCTATAGATTTTCAACATGACTGAGATAAGAACCATTTTGGTCGCGGATCACTGAATCTACTTATAGTACGGTGCACTAATTTATCCATTAAAAATAATCGAAATGATATTTTTATTATTTTCAATTTTGTTTTTTTGTTTTAATTCAGTTGAAAATATTCATAGAGACTTATATTGAAATTTAGATAAAAAACTTATATTTGCCTTTTCTTGACGTGATAACATTTTTGAGCAATTTATAGACATTTTAATTTCGCTAGTTTGTACGTAATTCGTATTCAGTATAGGTACTCTGTAGATAAAATTGTTAGACCAAACAGTAATGCTTGAAAATTTAACATGAGATTCATTAAAAGTCGTACTCTGTGGTAAAAAGAAACCTTACTTATCACTTTTAAATATTCATCGAAATGAAAACATTAATATAAAAAATATTGCTAATCAAACCGTTTGCAAAACGCCGCTGAAAATAAAAGTATTTTAAATTGGGTCATGTAACTTATTAATTTTAAATTACTATTATTATTATTTTTACTATTCATATTATCATTATTTGAATTATTATTTATTAAATGTGGAAAAAAAAATTAAATTTTTAAATTGTACCTACTGTGTTACTGAATTTGTACAATACATCTTTAGCCTTCTAAACTAATATAAGTTGAAATGACATCAGACATAAAGATTTTAAGTTTTAGTTGAGCAAAGTAGTGGTATTCAAGAGTAAAAATGGTTCGCCTCCCCCCTCATGGAATTAACCCGAAGACGCCCCTGAGCAATACTATTAATCGAACTCCATTCAAAACCGTTTTTTGTTGGCAATGCTTAAATTTGCTTAGATACAGATATACATTAAGTTTTTTTTAATATCATATCTTCCTAAATTCTCATCTATAATAGCGGTTCATCCATCGTGCAAAGTATGTCCGTCTTTTTTGCTTATCAATCAGTAATATTAAATTTAATTATTTCGCTCCCCCCCACGCCCCATAATCAAGGTCCAGAAACGCCCCTGAGTGATCCAACAAAATATTTGCCTCACAACAACTTTTGAGTTTGCTACGTCACTGTGGCTATACCATTAAAATATCTATCTAAGTCTTTATAAAACTTACAAATCAGCTAAAATCGATGGAATTATACCTTTTTATTAACGGATCTCACGAGATCGGTCGAATTGAATGCAGGTGGCGTAGAATTGCTCTGTGTCGAACTTGTGTACCGGATTGGAGATGGTAACTGCGACATGGTGGGCAAATCGTCGACCACTGCGCATGTGGACACCGTTCGCGATACGTTGTTAAATCTACCCTGTAACGTTTTGTTTATTAACATCAATTCCGATGTGACGCCCAATTTGCTGATATCCATTTCGGATAAACTATTCGGCATACGAATGTCTTCAAGTTCCGTGATCCAATCGCATTCTTCGTCCAAATTTCCAGTAATATCACTTGTACTGAAACTCTTGGACATTCCCAGCATCGACTGAAGTTTACCACAATTTTTTATCATAATGCTCTCCTCTTCGAACCACCCTTTTTTTGTAAGGTCCTGAGACTTTCTGTAAAATAAAAAACAATTATTTTAAATAATTGCAGCGTACATTAAATTTGTTTTACATGTTTGTATCTAATATAACATATGAACAATATTCCGTATTATGTTTATCAGCACAAATTATTATTAGATACCCTATAAACCTAAATAAGTAGATTTGGGTAGTACAAAAGTAACGAAATTAATATTTGTATGTATAGAAGTTATAAGTTTTATTCAAAACATTATTACTTATATCGGTATAATAGTTATTCGAACATTTATATTCTGTTTAATTGAGCCCAGTTTTAGAATTTGTCTGACATATTTAATAATATTATTGAATAAGTTGTTAGTTTGTTTTTTATGGTTAAAGTATTAATATTGGAAGACAAACTTGAAAAATATATTTGACACAAAATTATATTATGTACATATAATCGTATATTAAACTTGTAGGTATAGATATAAAATAATAACATCAAACTAATGATTATTTTTTAGTTGTAGAATGTACAAAAATTAAAAATTTGGTAAAGGCATGAATTATTAAGTTCATAACCTTATGCATATATCTATAATAATAACAAAAATATAATCAGGTCAACATAATACAAATTAGACTTTTTGAGGATTAAATTTGTTTTTGTCGAATCGTACAGGTTTCATACATATAATAGGATAATTAGTTAATATTTATTATTATGTTTGTTTAAAAAATCTTCTAATATTATATATTAATTAAATATGTGTGTAAATTACTTTACACATTTTCATCATTTCTAATTACTAATTAAATATCAATAGAGGACCACCATTTTGTGTTGGTACTTATAATAGTTATATCGAAAAAACCAGGACTTACAAATTCATTTTGTTGCTTAACACGAAACCTATATACAAACCACTATAGTATGAAAGAGGTTAGATAAATATTAAATAGATAGGTACTTAAACTGTAAATAATTAGTAATTACTCACCTATACATATAATTATATTCAGCAATGATGATTTTAGAGCAGATTGAATAATAAATTACTTATAATTTTACAAGTATATTATAGGTATATAAATTAAAAGATATTTTTTTTTTTTACCTGGGTAAAATATGTACAATATGAGTAATCTGACATTATTTTCAAGATTAATACCTTGTTCCTTGACAAATACGCCGCTGATTACCAATTACCATACTAGCTGGATTATTATATACGTATATTATACCATACCTATTGCTTTACGGAATCAATGTGTTCATTTTTCAAATATTAATTTTACCTATTTAAAATAATCGATAATCTTACTCTGCTCTTTTTTGATAATAACCTAACCCATAACCCCGGTCATTATACGATATTTTCGACTTAGACAATGTTTTATAATGAAACAGCGTAATTTTTGGCGTTAAAATATCTTTATACTATACACGTACTTAATGGCAAAACCCGGATTTATTTTGCGGGAGAGGGAGGGCTGTAACAATTTCTAAAAAGTTTATTCTGCTCACAAGTAAGCCACTGTTGCAGGGTCAGAAGGTAGGTATAGGATATAAGATAATTCAGTTTATATACTGAAAGCATTGATAAATGCTTACATTACAATCAGAAAATGATTTGAGTGGACCTCTGTAATCTGCAATCTGGTGAGGTGTTGTTCGAGTTTTTTTTTTCCCGTGTCGTCATTATGTTGTCAATCGTTTTAAATTGTTTAGATAATATTTTGGGAATCTAGAAAAATGATTCAACAAAGTAACGTTGGACGAAACAATCACAATCTTTAAATATAAAATGTGAATAATTTGGAGTATTTATAATAACAAAATGTGTTTTCAGAGAAAAAAAATCTTAGTAAAAATTTTAGCGCAAACGTCGAAATAACACAAACACAAATAACACAAATCTGGTATCTACTTATTGTTTTTAAGAAACGCTGCTATTTGATCCAGGCAGCATAAATATTATTGCGTAGGGTTCGAAAAAAATGTCCACGTACCTTATGAAATACATGTCCGCCGGAATCGACATACGGCTCAGGATGGCGTTGCCTAATGGCTGTTGTTGCGGTGACGAAGCAGTCGACCGGGCGCCCATAGCGAATTCTTTGTCGCGGGACGGCGACCGCGGCATCCGACGTCCGGTGGTCAAAACGGCCGGCAAGTTATTCTGCGCGCCGGAACTTCCGATATTGTCTTGTCCATGACTGCACAGCAGTCCGGCCTCGCTGGACATTTTACTCTGTGGAGACGGCCCGGACAATTTCAATCGAAATATCGTGTGATATATTGCGGGAGACGCGCTCGGGTGGTCGGCGTTATGTTAACTCGCGGTGTTGTAATAATGTATCGCGACGTTCGCTTATGGACACAGGCGGACGCGTTCTGAACGACGGGACAAACGGAAGCGTCGCCTCGCGGCCGGCTCGAGTAACGCAATAACGGCAATATATAACAACCGCCAATCGATACGGAAACCTCCCTGCAGCGGCCTGAACGTCGGGGGCGACACCGGCGGTAGCGTCGTCCGCGGGCTGCTGATTCGCCCGGGCAGAGTTCGGTGTGACCGAAAACTCGCTCGATATAATATTATTATATTGCACTGTAATAAATTATTGTTATTCCAAAGTTTTCCACCGTACACTTTTACTCGTTCAATATATACTAATATAAACTAATGTAATTTATTGGACACCGTATTATATTATTCGAGGCTATAATAAATAATACATTATATCGGTACGGTTGTATATAGCGAAAGACGAGTAGTTTATTATAAGTAACTACTGTATACGGAGTGATTCCTTTACATTTTCTTCTGGACAAAGATTTCAAGCAAAAGTGATTTTTGTTTTTGTCTTCAGCCATTATTGTTATTACGCGGTTTACGTTATAGAATCGCGCGGTCGTGATCATACAATATTTTCAAATACGTTGCCTCGCTCATTTCTTATATCTAATACCATAAATCAGTGGCGTATTTACGGGGAGGAGGAGGCGGGCCTGTTTTCTTTGTACTATACGGTTTCCAAGCAACGACCAAATATTAAGTGTGATAAACGCACACGGTAAAGACTATCACACGAAAAAACTGATAATTAATGGATTGCATAGTAAGTTAGGGGATTAATCGATTGGAATTTACGTATCTACATATTTAATATTAAATCATTTCCATAAAGAAAAAAAAAACCCAGATAGGTAACTGTTATAAACTACGATTCACTCACTTGAAAGTACGCCACAAACACACACAGCATTGATATCAGTTGTATAGTACCTAACTACATACTACATATTTTCAACTATGTAACATATGTTTGAATCAAAAAGTAAAAACGTATAACAACGCTGAACGAACATTTAATTTTGGATTTTTTTTCGTTTTCCATTTTTTATTATCAAAAACGTTTTCATTGCTTTTCATTTCTTATTTTAGAACATTAAATTAAACACATTTACTTACTTTTAGATTCGAAGCGTAGCGAGAGATCTATTGATTTTACAATGATGTATATTTTTTTTTTTTGTATCTGTAAATAGAAAGAAATTTGTTTTACCTACATATATTTGTTATACCTACGCATATTTGTTACCTACAATATTGTTTCAAAATATGGTGGACACAAAATATATTTATAAACTTTTAAATGTCTTAAATTTATTCAATTTTCTTAAATATCATTAAAATAGTAAACACACAATTTAATTGAAGACTATTATTTCTAAAACTCTCCTGCCACGTATAAAAATTTAAAAATAATTGAATCTGCTGTAGTGTAATCGTTTTTAATATTTAAGCTGCAGTCATAGCTTAAAACCGCCAATAATGATTATATAAGTATAATGAGTAGATAATAATTATTACATAATATTATACTATTTAAAAAAGAGTATTTGTTCGATAAAAATCACTCTGAATATTATGATTGTAATTGTAGTTCTCAACGAAAAACCTCGATTGTAAGTTAAAACAATTTTACTGTGAATAAATTCACGTGGGTAGGCCACTGTTGTAAATGTGAAGTTAGGAAGGTAGGCGGGAAATTTAATGTATATCTGTACTTAACGATTAACCATTACTTAAGAAAAAACGATTCTGAGCGGAGTTCGGTTAATAGTGTTGCTTTGTCAATAATATATATATATCATACCACGGTTAAATAATAACATAGGCATTATTCATAATATATTTTTTCTTTAATAAGATTTGTTTACCCATTTGTACCTATTTTCCCGTTTTTCCTACGTTTTTTTCCCATTTATTATGAAAACTCTGGGAAAATCAAAAAATGTCCTCTCTAGAGTACCACCTCAGTTAAATTTCCTTTCAGAAAAAATGTCATCATTGTAAACTGGAGCAAAATTGCTAGTAGAAAAGTTGTCCATAAAAAAAAATAAAAAATAAACATTATTGTAAAACCAATAATATATTCCTCACTCCACTCAGAATCTAAAACAAATAAATAGGATTTTGAACGAGTTCCAATAATGCATTACTAATTATTAAAAAAACTTATGTAACTATATTATTATTATTATCGTTAAAAACAATCTTATACGTGCTCGTGGTATTTAAATTTATAGAACCTGCAGTGTGCAGTGATCCGTCACATAATTTTAGTAAAACAAATCACATGATACGTCAAATGATTTTGTCATAAGAGGGTAATAAGTATAATTTATTAACAATTATTATACTATTTACATAATCTTGTTTTTATAAATATTGAAGGGAAATGAGAACATGGATGATCTAAACCCCCTTCATGTTTAACTACCTCTGATATGTAGTGTGAATTCAGATTAATAATACCATAGTGGTACATAACATAAAATTGGACGGCACCCGGGAAAAAGGGAATATTACACTTTAAAATATGTTGAGTTAATTCTATATATTTGTACAATAATAGTTGATGACTTATTCCCTTCTTTCAAAGGTTTTATATGAAACAGTTTTTTTTTTTTTTTAAATGTCAGTCTATGTGGATTGTTATAATTTATAAAAATATGTAATAAGAAAATAAAAAGCTGTCCTAGGATAATAATTACATATATATTTTCTTTAATAATTTTTGTTTAATATTGTATCATTTGTACCTATTTTCCCATTTTCCCTTGTTTTTAACAGTTTTTTCCATTTATTGGGAAAACTCCTAAAAAAATGACTTCTTCTAAGTACCCCCTGTCAGATTTCCTTTAAAAAAAGTCCTACAATTGTGAACAGAGTAAAATTACTGGTATAAAAGTTGTCTACAGAAAAAAAAATAAACATCATTATATAATCAATACATTCCTCGCTCCACGTAGAATCTAAAAATAAATGGTTACAATGTACTTATTCCCTTTTATCCGGGCACCGTCCTGTATTGTATGTCGGGTGATTCATTTAATTGGGTACACTCATTATCTCGGATAATATTACATTTTTTCAGAATTTGTTCTCTAGAACATTTAAAAAAATCAACCAACTCTACAATTTTATTTTTATGTTAATTTTTGTAACCCTTATTTTTGGGGATAAAAAACCATCACCGACTTTTGATTTTCAAATGGCAACCAGCTATTATATAAAAAAAAAGTTCATAAATAGATGGAGTATTAGTGAAAATACATTTGAGTGTTGAAATGATTGATTTCCGTCAATTCATTGACAAGATATTCCACTTTTACATTTTCTAGAAAAAGTAATACTTTCCGAGATAATGAGTGTAATAGTATACCCAGTTAAATGGATCACCTGATATGTTGCGTAATCAATGTAGCTAAATAAGGTTTTTGTTGTGAATAGGGTTATAGACTTTCAAACAATTTCAACACTCAAATTTATTTTAACTAATACTCCATCTATTTATGGAATTTTTAATATTGGTTGCCATTTGAAAATCAAAAGCAGGTAATGGTTTTACCCCCAAAAATAACATAAATATAAAATTGTAGAGCAGATTGTTTCCTAAATATCTTAGAAAACAAATTTCGGAAAAAGTTAATACTTTCGGTGATAATGAGTGTACTCACTTAAATGAGTCATCTGGTGTATGTGAAAACGGGATGGATAAATTTAAATTAACATGATTCCGAAATTATTATTTACAGAAGGAAAAACGTTCGAATATAATTCACGATGGAAATTAACAGGCTTTTATGAATATTTATAAGTTTAATAATAGGTATAGCCGGTAGAGGCATAAGCGCTACTAAATCACCTAGATCACCAACTTTGGGGATGCTAAAATTATGGACATATTTAAGATCCATGGGAGATATGCTCCCACAATCTCCTTTACACGGCTCTTACAATAGGTAACTACACCTTTAATTTACAATTTTGTATATACAAATTTACCATAACTATTTTAACATTATTTTTTATACACACATTCATTGTCTGTAGGAAACTTTTATTTTGTTCTAATCATTAATTAAGAAATATATTATGGACAAAAAAATTAGTCATTATTATAAATGAAAAAGATAAAAAAAAAAAGAACTGGCACTGCTGATGGGTGTGCCACTGTTATAGATAGGAAGTTTTGAAGGTAGATTACATGTTATTTAATTAATATCTGTACGCAACGATAAATCTTTGCAATTCTAAGCAAAGTTCGGGGTGAATAATGTATTAAAAAGCTATAGTTTTAAAATTTTTCACTTAAAATGCTTTCAATACTTTTACATTTTCCACGACTTATTTGTATCATTTATAAGATACAACTTATGATAAATCTCGTGTTAAATTATCAAATATTTCTGCTAAGCCAAAACATTTGTATCCACATATAGAAAATTCGATCCCTATAAAATATAAATAATTAAAAAACCACCAGAATATTTTTAAAATTTGACCAAACCTAGAAAAGATATTTTGTTAAAATGTTAGATATTTACAATACATAATTTTTAATCAAGTCACAACGAAAAACAAAAACGAAAATAACGAAACAGTTATTTCTGGAAGTTATTATTTCCTGTCTACTAAAAAGTTGTTTATTCGTCGAGTATATTTGCTCCGTGTCAATTCCGGTCTTTTTTTAAAGGGTGTATTTTTAGGTTCAATAAATTCCATACAAAACACATACGATATTATTCGTGTAGAATTAAAAACCGTAAAACCAACAGATATTGGTGTTCCCATTTATTATTAAATTGACCATTATTGAAACCGCTGTAGAATGTCTCGGAAATAATATGTTTTACCGCTACTAGCAAATTATTTACGTACAATACAGCGTTGATAGGATTACATATTTAAACTATTTTTTTATTCTAAATTAATCGAACTGTGTTTTAAACAAAATATAAAAACGATCTGTTTTCATAGCATTAAAAAGAAAAAAACGTTGATTTAAACTAAACGAATTCCACTTAAAAGTTAAATTACGAGCATTTTTACAAATAAACACATCGCTACTACTAATTAAATAGTTATTTTTTCACTATAACGTTCAATATTTTTTAGCGAGCAAAAAATTTAAATTATTATTTCTTCTGAAAACTTTCAAAAATGTTTTATTGGACATAGTTAAATACTTTACAATCTACCTTGCGATACCAAGTCAAGATCGAAACTAAACTAATTTTTCATTCTAAATGAATTTTGAGTTTCAAAGTTCAGAGTAAAATATATTAGAACATTTTTAAAATATAGATGCATGCGGTAATAACATTCCGTGTGGCTTGAGCCTTATAAAAACGTGTATACCAATTTCCAATATTAGTGTATTTAGACACGATAAAAGTGTCCCGATGAAATCGATATGCGTGGCCTGAATGTCCGTACACAGACTTTAGTATAAATATATATTATGTTTAATATTGTATTTACATTATAAGATAAACAAAAGTTATACTAAAGGATAATCGTTATCGTCATTGACAAGTTCATGGGAAAAATAGATTGCTAAAAATAAACGAATACAAAATCCAAATGCACCGATCAACATATTGAAATGGTGTAATTAGAAAAAAAATTTTAATTGCAATACATAAAAACAAAATAAATATTTAACACAATTTTGCCGTCCTATTCGGCCGCATTGATCGCAGTGCCTTAAATCCGTCATTGAGTGTCATCCAGATTAATATGCAAGTAAAAAACATAATGCACTGGTATTTAACTTTATCAGTTTTTATTTTGTCAGTATTAAAATTTGAAAAAACAATAATAAAAAAAAATTAACAACATTTTATTTCGTACTAAATAAATTCATATTATGTTTTTTCAGTTTTAAAAATAAACACAACTTTATTGCACAATAGTTATGACAGTTATTAGTTAATCCTGCAAAACTGTTAGTAAATAACTATTAGATAAATTTATTGGTAGGTAACATATATTTTTGGGTCATGCAAAACTTATTGTTACGAGTTTAACATACTAACTTACTTTACTTTCACTTTTAAGTAAAATGCGGTTAATGTTCATAAACCTACCCGATAATAATATAATACATGAATGTTGGAAATATACACGAATGACCATGGTTAAAGATATTATCTGTAATAATTTGATTTAAAACATGTTTATTTCATAGAATCGAGATAACCAATGACACAGGTACTATTGAAAAAAAATTAAAAATATATTTACTCTAATTTTAGGTGGGTAAATAAACTCATGGGTAATTGGGCGTATTGTATATCCTAATTGGTTCCCGTTTGAATAAAGTTATTTTATTCCCGTTTAAATTTGCAATGAATCCACTACTGGTCGAATTGGTTCCCACTTTTCACAATACGTGAAAGTCGACGATAGTCAAATACGCAAATTTCCCTTACAATTCATACAGGCTTATGACTGTCAACTCAGAATTACTTAGATTTTATACTAGTAAAATGTCTGTATTTTATATACGGTGTATTTAGTCATATAGATCCGTGATACCCAGATGGATTGCGTTATTTTGGACAATACACCGACATAATATTATTTTATTACCATGATAATATTGTAAAATACCCGCTGTAGTATGATAATGATAAACGGTTAATACAAATTTAAAAATGTATTCCATTATAGCCGTGTTTATTGTGTAAACGTCGGAAACAAACGGGAACCAATTCGGATACATCCTGGTAAATGCCCGATAAATACCCGAAATGTTTACCCACTCATGGGTAAATGAAGTGGAATACCCAAGGGCACATCATTATAATAAGTATACGCTATGTATACTATACGTGAAACATGTACATGTATTATTAATTTATTATTATATTATACTGATAAACCGTAAAACAACAAATTAAAATGTCAGTTTTATAATCATTACGTTGCACCGTAATAATAATAAAAAATAAAAAACTAATAATAGAATTGTATTGTTATTATGTAATTCGCGGACAAATTAATTTAACTCTCAACTAAAACCACGGGGGTATGCGCATTATGTTACGCAATATCGCACTTGCATAAACTTCATTTTTTTTCCCCTTGGTTTTTCGTTTATGTGTTTTCGAGCGTTTCCTTTCATTAACGTCGTCGGCAATACGCATCGGCTGTCGAAATGTTTACCGAACGCAATGACCCGGATTAAAAATATTAATAGTTTTAAATTGTTTTTCTTTGTTTTTCTTTGCGTATAGGCGGTTCGTTGTTTTGTTAATTAATATTATATGAAAACGCTTCGGTCTCGGCAAACGTTAAACGCTGAACGATCAAAATGATTCCGTTTGGTACGACGTTTTTCGAAATAATAATGCGAATAATTATTGCGATCTCGACCGCGGTTTGTTGGCCAACGGCCGCACGCGATTCCAACGGGCTGTTGGCTCGGTGCGCCGTCCGGCTGTTGAACGTCGGCAACCCGATGCGAACAACGTTCTACGTGACCATTAGCCCGGCGGTCAGCCGCGATTTCCGCACGGAACTCTTGTCCGCGATGCACCGAGATTATAGATCCGCGTTAATGTTGCACGAGTTCGACGTCACGCCGTTCAACCCGAACAAATACATTGTGCCGCACGCGTACCTGGTGGTCGGCCACGACGCGTCCGATCTGGCGGACCATTTGGACAAGATTAACGTGACGCACCCGTCGTGGCGACCGGACGCGAATTTCGTCGTGGTCATCGAAACGCCATTGGCCGAGCTGAACCAACGGGTGCTGGAGCCCGTGTTTCGGCGGTTCTTGGTTAAGTTCATTTTCCGGTCCGTGTTGCTCGCACCGCCGGTCAGCGGCGGTACCGTAGAAGCGTTAGCGTGGTTTCCGTTCCGGCGGCGTTGCGGCGTGTATCACACGCCGAGGACGGTGGACACGTGCAGCGGCGTTTTCAGACGGGACAACAATAATGCTAGCGACGATTACAGTAATAATAGTTTTACCGTGCCGCGGTGGAACGTCGGCGATAACAGTGTATTCGAAAAACGAATACCGGACGTGTTCAACGGTTGCACCGTAAAGATAGCCGCGTTCTACTGGCCGCCTATGGCGGTGCTGTCGAACGACACTCCCCGGACGATGGTAAAAGGCATGGACGTCGAGGTGGTCAATTTGATGAGCAGGATCGGTAACGTGAAACTGGAGCTCAACGAGGTCAAAGACGACCAGCGATGGGGCGTTCGTTCGGCGAACGGCACGTGGAACGGCGGGTTCGGCGAGTTGAGCAGACACCGGGCCGACATCCTAATAGGCGGAGGGATCTTGTCGCCCGACCGTTCGTCCATGTTCGAATCCGCGCCGGCGCGACAGGTCATCCGATTCCCCATGTACTCGCCCCAGCCCAGAAAGATACCGTACTGGCAGAACATGTTGAACGTGTTCTCCAGCAGCTTTTGGATAACGCTGTTGGTCGTTTTGTTTTTGACGTCCGGTTTGCTCTGGCTGTCCGGCTCGCATCTACCGTCGGAGAGACGCGCTTACGCCGACTGCGTCCACTGTTTCATCATTTCCTGGGCGATATTCTGCAGCGTGTCAAGCGGTCGACAGCCCACGTCGATTCCGTCGAAAATCGTATTTCTCTCGTGGGTGATATACGTGTTGCACATAAGCGCAGTGTACACGTCGATGCAATTGATTTATCTGTACAAACCTAAGTACGAACGCCGAATTCGCACCATCGACGAAGTCAAACAGTCCGGGCTTACGGTATGCTGCGTGCCGACTTTTATACCGATCGCGCAATCCATTTCTAAAGAAAATTTAAACATGACCGACATCACACCTTGCGTGGACATCAAGGCGTCGGCCAATAGATTGATACGGCAAAAAGACATCATCGTACTCGACCCGGAAGACCATTTCGAGGCTTATATTTCGGGTTCAAAAGTCAATAAAGTGGAAGAAGTCGTTCTCGTGTACTTTGTCGGCATACACATGCAAAAAGGAAGCCCATACAAAAAAATACTCACGAGAGCGCAGATCATAGCTTACGAAACCGGATTGCATAACAAATGGAGACGAGATGCGTTCCTCTCAATGATTCAACAGGTGCCGTTGAAAAAGGAAAGTGCCATCAGAGTGACGAAACTGAATTTCAATAAACTACAGGGTGCGTTTATAATACTAATATGCGGACTTGGCATCAGTGCAATAGTATTTGTTTTAGAATGTTTTTTTTGATTGAATGAACATCGCACGGACGGATCCGGGACGTGTTCGCGGGGAGGGAGGGGCAACCTTTAAAATTAATTAATGACACTAGGCACACATTTATGATAAATATAATGGGGCACGATATAGGGGAGAGGTGATCACCCATCTCCCCTGGATTCGCCACTTTAACATCTCCAGTACCACGACTATAGGTTGTCGTGGTATAATACCTACATATAACAAATATTCCAAAAATACACGTTTGTGTACAAACTACCAGTGTTGAACGCGGTGACTACATATACGAATAAATACGATAATCAGCGATAATCATTCAGAATTCAAAATCTGTAAACTTATAGTTATATTTTCTTTGGTGCACCAAATAAAAAATAATGTTTTGTTGGAAATAGATATAGTATGATTGTATTTGATTATAATCATTATAATATTTAACCGGCCACTATACAATTGTAATAGGTATAGTAGGCGAAAAAAAATAAATGATACTTATGTTTTTCTTTATCTATAGGTACTGTTTATTATTATTATTATTATTATTTTTTTTTTTTTTTTAATGATATATTTTATTATATTTCACTAATTAAGCATTATTAAAGAAAAAATATATTGTTTTCATATTTGAATAATATGAAAAAAAGAACTGTACTTGAAGGTTGAACGCATACCCACATCGGCGCTATATCTATACGAATTAAAAAGGCTGTCTTAGGATAATGGGGACGGGTGCAGCCAATGTTGTAGGTGGGAATTTGGGAAGGTAGGATATAAACGGGCATTTAATGTATATCTGTAAGCAACGATTGTGTTCATTTTATAGTGTGGCTTTGTCAACAATGTATATGTCATACTGTGGTAAAATAATTAGGTACGTAGGTATGCATTTTTTCTTTAATATTTGTTTAATGTTGCAACTATTTAGACGTTTTTCTTACGTTTTTTCTCGGGTATTCCCATTTATTATGAAAACTTCTAGGAAAATCAAAAAATGACCTCCTTACAGTACTTCCCCATTCAGATTTATAAAAAGTGTTATTGTAAATCGGAGCAAAATTGTTGTTAGAAAAATTGTACACAGATAAAAAAAAATAAACATCATTGTAAAACCATAAGCTTCCTTGCTTCACTGACCACTGAGAATCTAAAATGTAGAAATCTGAAGAAAATATATTAATTTACGTAGATTTAACGTTACTCATCGTTAGTCTAACTGGTCTGGAAAGTAATTGTACACCGATTTTTCGTTTAATGTTACATAATTTTACGGAAAGAAACTGTCATAAAATAAAATAATTTGATGTAGGTATAAAAAAAAATAAATAAATCTACAATATTTATTTAATGAAATATAATCATATTTCAGCGATGCGATCAAATTAATAAAAATTATTAGAACAAATAAATACCTACCTCAAATATATAGTATAGACTAAACACGTGTCTTATTTTACCACGAGACGCGGTATATTAATATATTAATTGCATACATTATTAAACCATAAATATAATTTCGGGCAAACCTCAGAAATTTGTTTTGAAAGTTTTGCCCGGGCAAAACGCGAACTGCCCAATGTAGTCGGAGAAAACGTGAACGTTTTTGTGAACGTTAACAATTTTTGCTTTTGTCCGGGCTAATTTAGCGATGACTAAGGTCTAGAGGACTCGTAGCATTTGCATAATTTTTTAACATTATTAAAAAAATAATAAAAATAAAACGAATACATTTTATGCTAAGGCAAAACTATGATTAGCAAAGATTAACATAATTATAGTATAGATTTGTACTTTGCATATAAATGCACATTTTGTTTTTATGGCATGTTTCTAGTATTTTATAATTTTTGAGGCACATTTTATTTAATTAATAATTTTATCAATATTTTCCCAATGATGTTTTTGTTTCATTCAATAATACAACCAAAATTGTTAGATTTAAGTTTATTTTAAATCTGTATCACGTATAGTATGGTTGTTGACTCTTTGCGGATGCAGGTTTTTATCTCTCGACCCGTGATCAATACGCCGATATATTCTAGTGTTCTGCGTTTCTAAACGGTTGACTTAGCGTTCAGTTTGCGATTTATTTTACTTTCTGTACAAAAAGCCTAGAGTTAAATCTTCATTAAAAAATGGTATGTCTGAATTCGGTTTCGAAGTGTTAAATTTGTATTGTTAGTCTTAAAAATTGAAATTGTTTTTTTTCTAGAATTAAAAGTAGGTATAGTATACATGCAAGTTGTAACTATACTAATTATATACCAAAGTGAAATAAATTTAAAAAAAAAAAAATCTTATTTTTAATAATTTCAAATTGCATATTTTAGGTTACCTACTTTATTTCGTATATAAATGAATATTTTGAGTAGGTATTTAGGTCAATATTTGGTGACTTTTTGGAGCTACAAGTCCTCCACTCTAGTTATGACTACCAATAATTGGTTAAATCTGTGGTGACCAACAATAACGCAAATAGTAAGTTTTATCACGATTATTAGGTAATGTAATTTTAACTATATTATTTAGCGTGTTGTCAAAACGTTTTATCTAATCTTTACACTATATTAAGTATACAGTATACATCTTATCTAATAAAGTAATAACTAGGTAATAATAATACTTGTGAGTTTTGACTGTAGTATGTAATTCGTAAAAACAAAATAACATAAATTAACAAAAAAATGTAAAAATAATATGTAAACAGAGCAAAGGAAAGAACTACTGATGGGTAAATGGTGTTACAAAAAATAAAAAATGAAATCGATGAGTAAAATTAATTTTCATTTCTAACTATCGAGACAATGGTGAAAAGTCCAGTGCTTTGTATTAATAGTGAAATTCTATGAAAATAATAATGATAATAATGCAAAAATGGAATATTGTCATTACTATTATATGCCAGAAATAAACAATTTGAGTGCAAGGAACAATTAATTATTTTTTTTATAAAGATGTATAATGAGTTGCAAAATACCGTCGAGGACAGAAAATATTCAAAGTTTATCAATGCAATAGTATTATTTACATTTGATATTAAAATTAACATTTACCGTATGGCATAATCCAAAATATTATGTTTAGCCTAAGTACAGTGGGCAGTTCGTGTTTTGCCTGGACATTTCTGAGATTTCTCCGATTTCATATTTTACCCGTGACATACATAATGGTTAGTTTCATACACCCTACTAGAAAAAACACATATTGGAAAAATCAAATGGACAAATCGAACAAATGTGTTTAAAATGTCAACTGTCAAATGTACACATGCTAAATTATAAATAATATTAGCACAAACCGCACTACACTGAAATACAAAAATAATTATCGGCAGACGTCAATAATATTTTGTAAAAACACTTGTCAATTTTCTATCACACAAAATTTTCTGTTCCGTATTAGTATAATGTATATTTTCATATAATATCGAATGTGAATACCTACCAATAATAATATTATAATATTACAATGCGTTTCAATTAGGTACCGTAAACGATGAACAATTATGATTAATTATTTGATTTTCAATAGAAATATGAAATGTTTATGATACAATCAAAATATAGAAATAACGACAATACATTACCTAATATTGTATATACAGTCAACTTATTACGGTTTAGCTAAAATGGCTTAGGTGTTACGGAGCATATAACCAATACTTATTAAACCCGTAAATTTAAATTTCATAATCAAGCATTGAGTAGACCATAGCTAAGTAGTATGTTAATAGATTAGGTTACCCTTAAAGTTATATTTTATAGTTAAAAGTTTAGTTACCATTATAAAATATTCTGTATTGGTGCTTTCAAAAAAATATTTGTTTGCATGACTTCCAATAGATATAAAGTTGACATGGCAATTTTCTGGCCATCTAACTACTATATCTAAAAACTTAATTGATGGTCCACAAACAGCACGGACATTTAAAGAAAAATAAACTTTTATTTTTCTGAACACTTCTGAACCAGACCCTCCAGGATTTTGTATTTTTATGTGTATACAATCATTGCATCCACCAATTCCAGACGCTTTAAATATTTAATAGAATTGTTCTTAATTAGTATTCCATTCATGTGAATTTCTAGGAAAATGTACATGATGTTTTACATTACTTTCTAATATTTCAGATAATATATTTTAAAGTGTCTTGATACAATACCTTATTTTATCCCTTTTAAGTCACCATTTACAAATTAAAAATTTGAACATGCTTAAAATTGCAGTATTATTAAAGAGTTGAATAATCGAAAAATCTGTAAACCGTAGTTATTGATGTTATGTGTAATTGTAATAATAAAGAGATAATAGCATCCCAAAAAAATTCTTTATAAACCTATCTTTTATAAAATTAGAGAAGTAAAAAAATTCCATCGGATTACCAGATATTTGGAAATATCATAAATTTAGCGAATTTATTGCTAATATTTTTCCCCTATACAAATTATTTTACTTTTTCCACCTACCGATCTGATCTTCTACAGGTGAACCATCTGTAATAACGACCTATACGTTATCATTATCGTTTCTGATGCACTATGTTATCTTTATAAATTAGTGACATATATAAAGTAGGTTTATCGATTATCCATTAAATAAAAAACAATAAATATTTACAATTTACATAATTTATTTGCAAGCTATACTCATCAATTACCTTAACAATAGATTTAAGACAAATAACTAAAAACATAACAAATTATTTTTGAATTGTATACATAAATAAACAAAACAATTATTATTATTTTTATTTTTTTTAAATAATATGTTGTATGCATCTGCGAAATTGGACGAATGCAAATTTACATTTTTATTTTAAAACTACAACAATTCAAAAATATAAACCAGTAAAATGAAATATATTACAATCAACGGGTGTTAATTAAGTTAGACTTTGATATTTTAACATATTCGAATATTATGATACGCATTGTGCAAATATTATGTCACTATAAACAATAGATGATAGAATAACAATTATACATTTTATTTTCATATATCTATTAGATAAACTATTTATTGGCGAATTCAATAATTGGCATAGGTACATTATTTGGGATGGTACACGCAAAATGCTTAAATAAATCAAATTTAATTTTGTATAATTTTTATAATCCAACCACTACATTATTATATACATTTAATACCCATGGGCACCGTACACACATATCGTGTGCAATATCGCGAAAATTAATGGTACCTTTCTATATGGTCTGTGTAAATTGAGTATATACAGTGTGTCAGTGTATATCTTTTATGTTACTCGATACTCGTAATGTGGACCTTGGAAACAGATTATACAAAGCGTATCAAATAAGAGTAGTGACTTGTGAAATTATTTATTGTTGGAAAGGGCCGTCAGTTGGACCGATTTTTTTATGGAAAATGCACACGGATTGGTTACGTAAAAGAGAAAACTACAGTAGTATTGCAGACTGGCGTACTTGGTTTAATAATCAGGTAAGTCCAATAAATATTAATGTTCTAATAAAAATACAATATTATTTAAGGAAATTTATATTTAGAAAAAAACACAATAAGTATTAAATACCTAGGTATTCGAATGAAATTCTAGTTCAGTTAAACATATTTGCAAAGACTTGAAATTTGGTCAAAAAAATTATATTTACCTTTTCTAAACGTGGTAAAATTTTAGACTAAACAGAAATGCGTGAACATTTAACAAGAGATTCATTAGGTCTTACTTTGTGATCAAAAAAAAAAAAAGATTGAGTTTAATGTAGTATTTTTTTTGATAAAGAAATCATAATATCGTAGTTTGACGAAAACGTTTGAGTAAAAAATTATGTGGAATAAATCTAATTTTTCAATTTTTTTTTTTTTTTGAACATGTATAAAATACCGATTTAAGAACTATAGTTAAGGTACTTGGTGAAGTAAGACATAGAGTAAAAATAAATGTAGTTTGTGTACACCTAAGAGGCCCAGTGCAGGGACCACTTACTCGATGTTCCTGCTCCGACAGTTTTAAACGAAAATATCCCACGATTTAACATATACGATTAGAATAATACCTAAACATAGACGTAGAGTTTGAAAAACATAGAGCTTGAGTGTATTAGGTTTAAGACTTAAAATTAAAGTCCAAATTTATTCAAATATTGTAGGTGGGGATTAAGATGACTCAGGGAGAGTTAAAGTCTAAATTGATTGTATAATACATATTACGATTACACTGTGCATATGCATAATACGGTTTACATTATTCGGGTAATATGTATACTGTACCTCGCCGCCCGTAATATATATAGGTAATATACAGTGATGTATAAACGATAATTAAGAACACTCAATATCTTTGCGTAAATTCATGTAATTTGAATTTTATTTTAGATTTTAAAACGAGCTACGAAGCGTATGGTTTTACAAAAGATTGTTTTGTCTGTGGACAGCTTTTCTACCAGCCAGGTAGAACCGGGAAAAAACATGAGAGAAACGAAGGAAAATTGATACAATATTAAACAATTATTATTAAAGAAAATATATAATGCCTATTTAATTATTTTACCATAATATGACACATATATATTGTTGACAAAACATTATTATCAACTGAACTCCGCTCAGAATTGGTTTTTCGTTCGAAATGGTTTATTGTTGCTTACAAGTATACATTAAATTACCTATAACTATTGCTGCACCCATCCCATTATCTTAGGACATCTTTTTTTAAACTGGTTTTATAAAACTGTATTTTTTTTCACAAATTTAAATGGTAAATTATTTTGAAGTTTTAGTCGTGGATCAGCTAATTAAATAAGTTGTTAAATAAACACGTTGTGTGGTTATTAAATAAACATTTTAGACTATAATACTTAAATAATTAAGCGAAGTTTTAGTAAAAATATACATTTAACCATTACCCAACATGTGCCAATTTATTATCGACCATGCACTCATTTCTGAGTTTATTCAGAATAAGGAGAAAGAAATAAGAAAGAGAAAAATAAAAATAACAAAAGAAATAACTAAAATAGAATGGGAAAATAAAGTGTTATAAAAAGAATTATGGGAAATATTCACCATTAAAGTTTTTATTCATTGTAAAAAGTAAAAAATCATATAAAAACGCTTTATTGTACAATATAATATTCATATTTTCATTTCAACATTCAGTAATTCAAAATAATATTTAACAAATAAAAATATATTTTATCAATATAATATATAGGATATAATTGAACTTATATCCTAGTTAAAATATAATAAATATAAATAAAATAATGGTTAAATATTAATTTTTTATAAAAAAATAGTTATAATAATATTTTTGTCAAATAATGAAAATAGCATAGTATTCAAATATTTTGTTTTAAGAAATATAAAATATTTACATTTTATTTTTTATAATTACTGGCAGTTATTAGAGGTTCATTATTAAATCTCTTTAACCCACCTGTATCGCTTCACTCATTTTCATTATGATATTTTGGTCTTCAGGACCATTTTCATCCATTTTCAATCAAATTAAGCATTTTGCAACTTTCCATCTAAAAATGTATAAAAATATAATACATAAACTATATCTTATTATAGCTAAATTTAAAATTACTGTTCATTAGGTGCCACCTCTTACATATCTGTGGTCTTATAGTGGTGTATGACCCAATAATCCGTACTTTTTATTAACTAGGTTTTTCCATACGTGGTTTTGATCAGTTTGCCTTATACATAATAAATTGTACACAGATTTATTTTTGTCTTTAAAAAATTTGGTTTTTCTTAACGTGGTATAATTTTCAAAATATTTGAGCCATTTTTAAGCTATTTCTAAATATTTTAAATTTGCCAGTTTTTACTTAATTCTTATTTGATAGGTAGGTACTTTTTGGATAAAATTGTTAGACCAAACAGGAATGCTTCACAATTTAACAGGAGGTTCATTATACTTAGTGGTCAACAAGAAAAATTTGACATTAATGTAATATTTTTATTTTTATTTTTCAGAAGAATTTTATTATCACATTTTAACTAAAATCGTAAATAAAACGGTCTTTTAAAAATGTATAACTGAACTCCGCTCAGAATCGTTTCTCGTTAGTTAAGATTAATTGTTGCGTTCAAATATTCATTAAATTCCCCTCTATATCCTACCTTCCCAACTACTCACCTACAACAGTGGTCCACCCATTGTACGAAATATATCTGTCTTTTTAGATATGACAGCATTAAATAGTGTTTATTTTAATAAAAGTAAGTTTAAAATGTCCCATTAAATATTTAACTGATAGAGAATAATGAAACCCGAGTAATGTATGTTCCTATTACCTACAATCTTTAGTAGATAGGGTAGATAAGTATTGTGAAAAAAATATGAAATCGACATATCAAACATATTGAATATCAAATTACTTTAAATGTGATTCGACATAAAAATTCATGAAAAAATATGATAAAAATATGAGTTGGTATGTCTAATCAACAGTAAAAAAAATCAGAGACCATGAAAATGTGTTTACATTTACAAAATATAACTACCTGCAACTAAAAATTAGAGCTGATACTGGGGACGGGTGTGGCCACTGTTATAGATGGATAGTTGGAAAGGTGAAATATATGTTATTTAATTTATATTAAATTTTTAACCCTACCACTGCTATTGAAAAATGTTTGATTATACATGTTTTGAAAGGCTGTAATATTTATAATTTTTGTCAAACTTTAAAAAAAAAAAAAATAGTACAAAATTTGAAGTGAATTACATTAAAAAAAAAAAATTAAATAATAAAAGAATCAATGTCGTAAATTTGCCATGCCTTTCTATGTATTTTTCAGTTTTTACTTATTTTTATTAATAAAACTACAGAGAAAACTATTTACTTAGGTCGTTTTCACAAACGTAAAAAAAGGCGTTTATCTGATTCTTAAACTGAGTTTATAAGATAATTTTAGTAGGTTATCAGCTAATCAACATTTACATTGGTGAGAACGGGTCTTACTCATGAACTATATAAAAAAAAGCATCAGAAAAAGTCTCTTGTTTTTCTTTTGGAACAATAATTATGGTAGAAAACATATAGGGCAGTACAAATTTTAAATAATGAAATCCTTGCATCATTATTTGAAAAAAAATCTTAGTTTCCGTATTTTTTGGTTTTTCCCAGATATTATGTACAATACTTTATACATAAAAAAAAAACAATTTTCTATGTTAAAGATTATATTTTACAAGGAACAAAAGCGATCTTTTGTAATTTTTTGATTAGAGCAATATTTCTGGTAGAAAACATAAACTGCAAAAATTAAAAACAATGAAGAAAGAAAAGGTGCTACACTCTATACATCGGAGCAATATTTCTAATGGAAAAATGGTTTACAGATGCAAATAAATAAAAAGAATAGGCATAGTAAACCAATAGATCAGTCACTACGCCCCAATCTAAAATGATTGATGTCATTAACTGTATTTCAAGTAATTTTGAATGAGATCAATTTTGATATTTATTGTTATTAATTTAATGTACCAGTTAAGACTACTTATAGATAATTGTTCATAATTATACAACTAAGTTAAGAGAAAAAATAGGTATAGGTAAAAAGTCATTAGGTTACTAAAATTTCAATTAAATAATAAATTAAATTAATTTAAAAGTATGCTAGGTATGATTATACTGAAGCGAATTATTGATTGTATCGAAAATAATTTTTTTCTTTTTATGAATTTTGGCTGCATTTGTTTAAGTACTAAGTAATATTAGATTTTACACAAATACTGTGTTTATTAAATCTGTTAGGTAAAAATATTATTATTGTTATTGTTATGATTATTATTACTACTCTTTATTAATTCCCTAAGTGAATTCTAGTCATAATATTCGTGGTAGAACAAAGGTATTAATAGTTTAGTAAAGATAAATTAATACATATCGTTATTTTATACTTAGTTGTATATGTAGTGATAAGTAATAACTTGTTCTATTATTTATTTAGTTTATTATTTATTAAATATTGTTGGGCCAATATTTAGGAAGTGAAAGTGATAAGGTTTTCCTTTTTGTCTATCATATGTTGGATACTTCGGTAAAATAGGTATGACAAAAAAAAATAAATTGAAGTTGAAAATTATTTCACATTAAAATAATATTTATTTTACTTTATTTGTATTGCATTGTCAGCACATGAACAAAGATTAAGCTTTGCCGATTATGTGTCGATTATTTGATGTTTGATTTTTTAATTAAAAATTCCCTAATATGTCCATACATTTACTATGCACTGGGCACAGTCATTCAACACAATTCTAAATGAAAATAAAAAAAATAAAGAATTTAAAAATATTAAAATAACTTATTAATTTAAATAAAGTAATACATAATCACTTTATTTATCTTTAATGAAATGTTTGTAGGTCCTAAAGATTCGTCTAATTTCAATTTACCCATTTGGTTTTAAATCAATCTCTCTTAAAATGCAACCTTGAAACTGGCTATTTCTTCAACTAATGACAGTAATTCATCTTTTATAACAAATTGAGCCATATTAGCAGTTGAAAATGTACTTTGGGATGGTTGAGATTCTTATTGTTATAATAAGCTGTAATTTTTTGTCACACGCTTAGAAGTAAGTTAATTTATTTTTTAGTTTCATATTATTTTATAATTACAAATTTCCTGTGGCAATTTAAATCAGTGGTTCCAAATCTTTTTTTTTATGATGACCTACGCATTTACTCTTTTTTTTGGTATGCAACCCACATTAAAAAAAACTGTTCTTGGATTTGGGGGGTACCGCCACTGTTATAGTTGGGAAGTTGGGAAGGTAGGATACAGAAGGGAATTTAATGTATATCTGTAAGCAACGATGAACCATTGCTAACGAAAAAACGATTCTGAGCGGAGTTCAGTTGATAGTGATGTTTTGTCAATGATGTCATATTATGGTAAACATATATTTTCTTTAATGATATTTTTTTATTATTGTACCGATTTTCCCGTTTTTTTCGGTTTATCACACTTGCTTGGAAAAATCGAAAAATGACCTGCTTAAAGCACCTTCCCAGTCGGATTTTCTTTCAGAAAAAGTGCTATCATTATAAATCGGAGCAATCGCTCGTAGAAAAGTTGTTCACTAGAAAAAAGAAAGCCGTAATATTTTTTAACTAATACTTATATTTCGTATATTTTCAGTTTTTCCTGCGTTTTTTTTTCGGTTTTTCACACTTGTTTATTTTCTTATTATTCTTACTAATATATTTTTATTTTTTCTATTTTATTTTATTATTAGCCAACCATAGGTTGGGAAACACTGATTTAAATCAATTGTTATGATCGCAGAAAGCGCCAATGCCAATTTTTCTTTGAATGTTGCTTAAAAAAATGATCATTCACGGTATTTTATATTTTTAAATTTGTAAACCATTAAAACTTACAGTTTTATCCTCTAAATTAATGTTTATATAGTAATATGATATCATATAGAGTTCAATGGTAATTTTAATTAATTAGATAACATAAAATTTGCAACTGAATATATTGTATACTGATAGTTTTAATTTTTGAAAGCAAAAACATTTTAGCATTTCTTCTAAGAATTTCTAATACTAAACAATTATCTGCATACCTATAATGTTACCGGCGTATTCGAATTGAGTCAATAAATTATATTTTGTTCAAGTTGCGTCCGCGTAAATAATTGATGAAATATACATATTTTCCTTCCTACTTTTACACAGTCTGAGGTCTATTATTTATTTAAATGATGTGGTTAAAAATATATATATATATATATATATTCGGTATTAATATTATAAATCATTCATCTAAAATGTATTAATTAAAAATTGTTAAAAAAAATATTATGTCGTACCTTTGTGAATATTGTTATACAGATACTGTGTCAATTATTATGATTTTTATGTTATACAACTGCTAAACTTTTGTACGATTTTCGAACGAACACAAGACGTGATAATATAATGGTTTTGTTTCAAACTAAGTCATAGTATTTTTAATACAATTTTCGTTTTCTACATCCATCTCTTCGTTTGTTTGTTAAAATTTTAGTTTTGCATTTTAATATAAATATCGGTTTGGACATTTTTGACACGAACGACATGAACAAAATGAATTTCCAACAATCAATTGTAAGGTGATGTTTATACAGAAATAAAATAACAATTATTCTTGCGGACACAACTAACTCGGAACAGTCGCCGAAAAACCGCGGACGCAATTTGGTTATCACGACGTATATTTTCGTTTTTAGGTACTCAATTCTTATGCAACCAATATTACATGTTATTATACTTCAATAAATTGGAAAATAAATAAATAATTTTTTTTTTTGAGGGGAGGGTTTCTTTGTACCTACATACAAATATAAAATAGGTAAAGTAAGAATCTAGGAAACGACTAAAGAGTAACGAGAAACAAATTTAACACAAATCGCATCACTAAAAACAATAAATATTGCAAACTGATATGACAATTGACAGTATATTTTCTCACCCTGCAGTGGTGAGGGAAGCGTCTAATAACATGGCTCGATTTCAGTATCAGTGTACGCGCCACGGTCTTATATTACGCCATAGATATATAAAATATTATAATCTGTGGATTACGCACTCTGGTCATAGGTTTATCTATCTCGAAGAGTGATAAAAATAATGATACTATTCTGTGGTGACTGGTGATACGAAATAATTGATAAACTTGATTGATATCAAATATGGTTCAATTAAATAATAGAAACCATTTTCTATTAGAAGCGTTTTTACTTTTTACCCTTTAATGAAATGAAATACATTGCTTTTGCTTTCCTTTAATATCCTAATTGTTATTAATATCCTGTAGTTTAATATCTTTTCTGTGATCTTATTTTAATTCGGTTTTAATATCTGACAACAGTTGGGTTGAATATACAATTGAAATTTTAAAAAAATATGGTAAGCTATATTTTAATTCTTCATTGGTTACCTAGGTACCTAATTTAATTTTTATAAACATTTAGATACACTTTAAAAATTTTGAAATCAGTTACCAAAATGTGAAGATTATGAATATAATCTTGGAAGTTCTGTAGATAAAGACCATGGACAGGGTAAAAGGAAAAAAATCCAAACCTTGGAAAATGTCTGAAAACACATCTTCCAACAGTGATATTGAGTATAATTATTCACCCTTATTATTCAGCATACCAAAAGGTGCTTTTGGTATAAGACAATTTTAAGGGCTTTTCTGAATTTTTTTTCGTAATATCAACTCAATATTACCTATACCTACTTAGACGTTGCTACGACTATTCCTATGTTGGGCCCATTACACTAACAACCACTTCTGAAGGACTATTTAAATTTGGAACCAACAACACTACATAATAAAAGGTGAAATATAATAATACATTTTATCCATAGAGAATAAATTAATAAATTGCAAACATTTTAGTTTGATTAATATTGACGAATATTGCAACATTCAGCTGTCGTAAAATATAAATACAGCCTATAGTTATAGTACATAAAATATTTTTGATCATGATCCATTTACAAAATTATTCATTCATTATGTCAACAGATCAAAGCACACAATTTGACTAACAGATTATTGAAAAAACTCCTTGTGTAGAAACAAATGAAACCTGCATTTACAACAATAAAAGAAGAGTTTTCTAGTACTTTTGTATTACAGGTATCTTCCAATTGACAAAAATGAAAGAAAATCTACAATTACCGGCTTCTTATCATTTAATGGTAGGTAATAATTAGAAATTATGGCATTATACTTAAATTATATTACTAATAATATATAGTGGTTTTAATTTCTAGTTGAAATGTTTAAGTCAATGTGAAAGATCAAAAAATGAAGCAATCACAATCATTGTAAAGAAAATTGAGAAAACAAATTTAGTTTATGACCCAAGCTTTTTTAAATTTTTTTTTTTCAAAATGTGTGTTTTTTAATGCTTAATTCGTTGATTACTGCTGTAATAATAAAAGAGTATGAACTCGAAAAATACTCTGTAAATCATATACAAGCGACAAGCGTCAGCGTTAAAGACAATCATACTTAAGTGAACTTTCTGCAACAAATAACACTGATTATTCATTATGGAAGGCTACACGACGCATGAAGAGTCCTAGAGCCTATGTACCACCTATCCGAATGGAAGATGAATCATGGGCACGCTGTGAACAAGATAAAGCAGATATGTACCCACATCATTTAGAACGTGTATTTCAACCAAACGAAGTGGCTTCCGAACTCGACATAGCTCAGTGTCAACCATTAAGTGAAACATGCAATAAGACAAAGCACTTTACTCCAGTTGAAATCGCAAAAGAAATTGATATGAATATCAACCAAAAAAAGGCACATGGGTATGACTAAATTAACCCAAAAATTCTGAAAGAATTATCTAAAAAAATCTATGATTCATCTACCACACATATGCAATGCCATCCTACGTGTAGAATACGTTCCTAAACAATTGAAACTAGCCCAAGTGATCATGGTACTTAAACCAGGAAAACCACCAGAATAAGTCACACAAGCTTTCGGGCAATTTTAAAAAAAAAAATGTATTGATATAATCAAAATTTACCTATTATACTTACTTTTATAGTTATTGCACATGAACCTTGAAAAATAGCGTTTTTGGAAATAATCCTAAATAATGTGATAAAAAATAGACATTTTTTTTTATTATTATTATTTGTAGTTATTGATGTTTTGATAACAAAGTTTTTTTATTGAAGTCAAAATAAGTCTATCAGACTTATCAGATTTAGAGTTAAATTTTAATCAAAAATAACCCTCAATTTGTTGTACAAAACCACTGTAGATAACAAGGTAAAGTGAAAAAGCATTATAGCATTTTTTCTCTTCTAAATATTTGATACGGGCCAATGTTATAATATAATATATTCAGTAAAATATTTTAGATTTCCATGAGTTTGAAATTATGATTTGAATTTAGTAATATTAATATTGCTATATCCTATATTGCTAAAATATGATTATAAAATGTGGACACTTCAATATTTAATAGATTTTGTATATGATTTGTGACATTACGAAATGGGCACTTTTTCTCTAAAATTAACTAAATATGTATTTAAAATGTTTAATTTTTAAACTATCGTATAGAAAGTATTTTTAGCTTCGTCTGCTAAAAATTCGGTGCATATATAAAAATATGCAACTCCCATAACTTCTGAGCCATAGTCATTACAAATAAGATTGATAAAATATAAATATAGTTTATTTCTAATTTTTTTATTTAAAACATTTTTAATTATATTTTATACACATTTTTCAGTCATATTTTTTTTTCATTGCATATAATTTTTCATTACAAGAATTTTAAAAGTATGAATATTATATAATTTATTTATTATTTATAAACTCAATATATGTTTATACTTTCACTCATACTGTATTGGGTAATTTTGTTTTCCTTCTTACCAACAATAATAAAGCACCCTACAGATTCTGAACATACAGTCAAAACAAAAATTAAAAATTGGCTACAATTAGTAAATACACGAATATGAAAGAAGGCGCCAACAATGACTCTAGAACTTAAGTAGAAACAGATTTTTTTGTTATTAATATTAATTTCTCACAATATTTTTTTTTTTTATCAAAAATTCACTGATTATAGTGTCAGTGTGATTTTTATTTTAAATTATAAAAACAAATTCAATGTTTGTACAATATAATTCCTGTGAATACTGAGTTTTTATACTGTAGACTAATCATTGACATCCGTAAAATATACATTACAAGATATCAATGGAATGCCTCTAAGTAGATATAAATTTAAAGTATATATAGAAATATATAATCTGTATATAACAAGATATAAAATATTTATGACTTTTAAATCTTTCTTAGATCTTATATAGAAATTTCATAGATTATATTATTCATCTTTAAGTCTCATCATATAAATTTGATATCTAATAGGCATCATTGTGTTTATTGGGTTTGCTTTTTTTTGAATCTAAAAACAACCAGAAAGTGCATTCAGCTATTATAAAACATATTTAAAATAAAGACATTGTAGGATAATGGGACGGGTGCAGCCCGTTACTGTTATAGGTAAAGACCGGATTTTACAAAAAATGCATGTTGCTATTTTCAATATCATATACATACAGTCAATGAGTGTCCATAAATCAAAATAAATGTTGAATATCAAAACTGTATACTGCATATTTTTGCATATTTTGACATTAATGTATATTCTGCATATTTTGCATTTTTTAACAAAGATACACTTCACGGTCTAATAAGGCGTCGAACAAAAACAAAAAGATTATATGTACGTTAATATATCAAATATTTTACGTTACAGAGAATATTCGGATACTTATAATAGGTTAACTAAACTTACATAGTGGAAAAGTGGTTTACCTGTTTTATCAAGATTATTCCTTAGATATAATTTTATCAACAAGATTATGTTGATAAAATTTCCTGCTACATTTATACCAACACAATTTATTGTTAGTATGAATTAGGCCGTTGACAAGTTAATGTATTGAATTCACGTATTTTTTAAATTTTATTGTGCATGTTTTGCTTTTTTTTCTTGCATATCTTGCCTTTTTTTAGTGCATGTTTGGATGCATATTTTACAATTTAAAATGCATACAGATCTGGTCTACAGTTATAGATAATGTATACCTGTGAACAACGATAAACCATTGCTTACAAAAAAACGATTTTTGATGCTTTGTCAACATTATTTATGTCATATTATAGTAAAACAATTAAGTAGGCTCTATATATTTTCTTTAATAATATTTGTTTAATGTTGTACCAATTTCTCAGGTTTTCCTGGTTTTTCTGTTTTTTCCCAGTTTTTCACATTTACTGAGAAAATTCTGAAGAAAATCTAAAAACGACCTCTCTAAAGTACCCCCATAATGAAATTTTCTTTCAGAAAAATTGTTATCTTTATAAGTGGAAGCAAAATTTCTGGTAGAAAAGTTATCCACAGAAAAAAAAAATAAACACTCAGAATCTAAAACTACTTTATTGCTTATTGCAATAAAAAAAACAATTCTGTTGTAGCTGCATAAACTGGTTGCCATGCCAACTCAAAATTGTCAAAAAAAACTAAGACATTTTAGGTACTTACTGGATTCATCAGAAAATACAAATCATGTATTGAAACTTCAAGTTATAGAGAAATATTTCTGAAAACGAACTATTTCAACAAACAAATGTATTATTAAGAGTAAGGCTTGAGACAATTAATAGAAAAAACTTTAATTTAAAACATCAAACTAATTTTTAACAATCACTTATCTAGAGTAGGTATCTGACAAAATATTAAGCATATACTATTATCTTTGTGGAGTACTATACACAATAGAATTAATGAAATTATCTATTTACACTGATTAGTTCTACGAGTTATACATTAGAAATTTAACTTATAAAATATATTTTCATATATATATATATATATATATATATATATCAATATATTTTTTAACTAAAACATCAGTCTTGAAAATGTTGTCTAATTTTCAAGTATATTTAAATAGGTACTTATTAGGTATAAACAAATTAAAAATAAAAACAATAATTATTGATCTTGATTATATTTTTTGTACTCAACAATTTTTAAAGAGCAAAAATAAAATCTATTACTAATTGAGTTTTAAAGATATATATATAACAAAATGTAAATGTTTACCTATTAATAATATTTCAAACATTATTTTATATTATTAACACTTTACCCATAGTTTCATTTAGGCAAATTGAATAAAATAAGAAATATTATTTTTAATAATATCAAATACTAATTAGGTATTATCTACCTAGATGTCTACAATATAAGTACCTAGTACTTGAAAAACTTTAAAAAATTAATATTATATACATAAATAAAATTGGTGTATATGATTTTTGAAAGGAGAAGAGATCAAAGAGACTGTAAGTAACAAGGAGTGAAAAGGAAGAGCAAATTAACTTCGGTTTCTCTCACCCCCGGATATTTTGGCAGTTCTTATCATTTTTGATAGGGTTTTTTCTAATCAAAACTAAAAGTGCAATAACTGTGCAAACAATATATTATTATACTCTTAAAACTGTGATTATATTGAAAATAAATTTGTCTTAATTGGGTTGAACATTGAACAATAAATAATGATAATATTTAATTTTTACCATAGCTAAGAATGCTAAGATAAAAAAAAAAGGTGATGTTGGGGATTAAAATCCCTGTGTACACACCTCTGATGGAGAACTATAATAAAGTATAAACTTAATTACCTATGTAGTTATAAAGATATTCAATTAAGCAGGTACACACGATCAAATAGTTTATCAAATATTTGGCGAACGGAAAACTTTGAAAAATGGTTCAGACGATAAAATTATCCATAACTTAGACTCTGTAGTGATTGGTCAAATATGATTATATTTGTAAGGATTCAAATTTAAGTCGTGTAATATAAAAACATTTATATGTCTATGTACTGATCACATTGTAAAAAAAATGTCATCAACATCATGGTTTAGTACCTAACCTAACCTCATTAGTATATTCTCACTCTATGATATATATTAGATATAATATATAGTTTACATACATATCTACATTAGAACTAGGTGCAATATGAGTTACGACCATAAAAAATTAGTAAAACTATATAAATTATGGGAACTAAGGAAATTGTTAAAAATAAACGTTCAAGATTAGAAAATAAAGAACCTTAGTACCTACTTTTACTTTCTATGTAGTATGCATTAGTATTTTTGTAAGTACAGTGAAACCTCTGAATAGCGGACACTCTCGGTCGCCGAAATTTTGTCCGCTATTTAGAGGAAAACATGTTTTTTTAACAAATAAATAAATTCAATAATTTTATTTTATATTATTTTTACATTAATTGAATACACGATAAAACTAACATTTATGAAAAAAAAACAGTTACCTAAATTTTTCTTTTGTTTTTACATTAATTAAATACATACATAATTTCTGAAGAAAAATCTGTTACTTTAATTTGTTTACTAATTGCAGGCGTAGTTATGTCGTATGTTGAGGCATTTTCTAATTGGACTGTGTTTGAGAACAATGAACTATTCTGTACCTCGTTAGAAGAAATATATTTACGTATGTCTTTTACTGCTAGCAATGCCTCTCGTAGACTTCTTATTTTTGCCGCAAAAAGCATTTCTTCACTGTTTCGGGTTGAATGTTTTTTGAAGATGAAGACACCCAGTAAATTGCATTAGCATAATATACAATAAACGTTGGCATCACAAACACAACTAAACGCACACAGGACAATGCATTAGTTATAATACTTCGTTGACGCGATAATATTTCAATGACTGAACGGATAAGATAAGATTTTCATATACAGTATAATAATGTACACATAAGATAACTTAATAANATTTTGTCCGCTATTTAGAGGTGTCCGCTATTTAGAGGAAAACATGTTTCCTATACATAAATAGTGAAAATGTTCCCGTCCCCGAAAAAACGTCCGCTATTTAGAGGTGTCCGTTAAAGGAGGTTTCACTGTATTAGATTCGGTGAGGCATCGGTATTGGTTTTACTATATGATGTGTGTGTATTACGTACAGTTAAAGACAGTTTCTTGTGATTTTGAATACGTGTTCAACGTGCACTTTATATAATATAATACAATAGTTAATTCTCCTAAGAACTCAAAAATCCAAATTCATAATTTTAAATTATATCTTATCCCGCCACTAATTCGTGATCACCAATTTTCAATTTATTATCAATGTAGTAATCCAATATTTGACAAAACTGTTTGACGTACGCGAAATATTCGATCGTGTAAACCGGACTTTAGTCGACGGAATTCAAATGTTATGTATAGTTACGAAAAAAGGTCCCACAGATAGCGCTTTTTGAAAATTATATTAGATTCAATCAACGGAATTATACATTTTAAATTATAACATTAAATAGAACTATATTACCTAGGTATATTTTTTATTTCTTATATAGTATTATAGACGTAGTACAATTATACGCCTCAGTCAATTAAAATTATCAATTAAAATATTAAATAAATGTGTTTTAAAAATTTGTTCGGTACATCAGTCAAGGACGTCGTTTTTAGCATATATACGGGACATTTGACAGTGCAAAATCCAAGATCATACTTCACAGATTCATTTGTGAAGTATGCGTCGTCCGCTCCAGGTGCAAATCTGGGGTTGTCGTCGGCCACGATGATGAATTCGTGTCCTGTCCGTCTGAGCGTGAGACTGCTGGTGATTTATCGTTTTACGATATACAATCATTTCAGCGACGATGATCGCACACCGTTCGCCGGTACAGCGGATCGGGCACACTGAGTGGTTCCATTTTTCGTTAAATTCGAACCTCTCCCCCTCTCAAAATGGTGTTGAAGGACTAAAGGTCCTTCATCACCAGCATTATATTAAACAGTGGTGTATTACACGGTCTCTCCCTTTGTCAAGGGAGGACGTGTTCTTTTTATTACGCGTTTCTATGTAAATTCGTAACTTTTGTGTGCGCGCGTGTGTTTGTAACACCACGCACACTTATACGTTATACACAAACGCATCTTGTAGAAATCCGACGCGTAATTAATTGCGCACGGTGAAAATTATAATTTTCGACAAAAATATAATCAAAGTGGGGAGGGGGGAAGGGTTGAAAAGCAAAACACCTCCACCCCCTCGCTGCGCCACTGAATACGGCCGTAACGTATGACATATAATATCACGCCAGTATTGCTAACACATTTGCCAATGATCAAAATAAATAATTGCAGGATTCATCAGCCGGGAAAATAGTCTGGTCGTGATCAATACTGGACCCCCGTGTTCGGCGCCACTGCCCGCTGTACACATGTTACATTAATATTGTGTGGTACTGTTCAATCTCATATTGAATATAATTTGATTGCGTTTCGGTTTGTTCTCGTCAAAGCGGTTCGGCGGGGAAGCAATCGACTAACCGACAGACAACAAAACGGCAACTGCTCCGGGGAATATTTTCGCTATTGAAAAATCGGAAATTCTAGAATTCACCAGCTACCTAAATCTAACGGTTATTAAATAAAAGCAGTCTTCTATCGACTGCGTGACGAAAATATTTGTAAATTGTAGTACGTTCAATACTGTATACTAGCTCTGAACCGACGTGCCGACCGCAAGGTTTAATTTTGTGTGTGCTTTTAACTCAGATTTTTTAAAAATGTTGTCTACAATGTGTTCTCGGCTCCTCCTCATTTTTTTTCCCTATTTTTCATAACATTTTAATAGGTATGCTATGAAATCACTAATATCAGAACCACTGACTGCACAATATGCGGTCGCATCTTTCTCTCAATAACTTGAAATACTTGTGCATGTTTAATTCGTGTCGAATAAAGTATATGTAATATAGGTGGATCATATTATATTTCATGAAATAAAATAAAACTATTGCTGTTACTGTTGAAAAAATCTAATATAGGTATTAACCTATATAGTAACAAGTAATAACGTCACAAAACAAAAAAAAAAAACGGTTTACAGTTTATACGCGTTTTGATTGACGTCAAATTTATTGGAAATTTTGACTCATTACTACGCAAGTACCCACTTAATTTCACTATTTCCTCACTAGCTCCATACTGACGTGTCGATCGTACAGTTTAATTTTGTTTACGATTTTATTTCACCGGAATATTTGCCAAAAACCGAAATGTCAAATTTAATATTATAATATTGTATCGTGTTATTATATTTCTAGCGCGATCCTGTGGTAGGATTCTCAGACTATACACTCGACACTTGTACCGGGATCGTTTTCAATAACACTATTGTAATAATATATTGATGATAATAATTTATAAATGACACTGTTAACATTATCGAAATACTATTTAACGTCGTCCAGACGCTAACGATATAATTGTAATTACCGACGTTTTGTGTATTTTGTAATTATGTATACAGAAGACGCAGAACTATTGACGGTGGCTCGATCAGGTGGTCAGTTAAAATAACAGAACAAAATTCAACAATAATATCGTGTCATAAAATTTGTAGTTTTAGGTATTGAGCATACATTCTGGCCTCTGGACAATATATTATAACGAATATGTACACTCATTAATGACTTTATATAAAATAGAATTACACAAATTAATGTAGGTACTTACACGGCTACATATATACATGAAATTTGCGAAAACATGACTAATATTTAATTATAATTATAATTGAAATGGATTATATTTTACTATGATATAGTGATAATGTCTTTACGTTATTCGATTTTTATCAATATCATTAGCGGAGTGATGTTTTTTTTTTTCTGAAGTCTAGAGCATTTCCAGTAAAATAAAATGAATCAGAACTGTACAAAAATATATTAGATGTTTCTGTACTTAGCCTTTGTCGTTAACATAATATCTAATGACAAATTACTGCCCATAAATATAATTTAAAAATTAGAAACGTATACAGTATAGTAGGTACCATTACTAAAATTATTTGTTCGATGTTAGGTGTCTACATGTTATGGGATCTGTACATTTTTATATTCCTTATTACAAGTAAAATTATTTTCTTTTTTTTGAATGGTTTGATTTTTCACTCGGTAAATAATGTCTTGAACTCTTTTAGGAATATTTTTTGTTTGTCCCCTTAACCTTAATAACAACCTTCAATTAGAAAATACGTAAAAAAAAAAAAAAAGAAGGAAATTAGAGTGTAAAAATTTTGTATCTTTGAATACCAGCTATATGAAAAAATCGGTGCATTATTTCTGTACTTAACCGATTTGGTATTTTCAACAAAAAAATTAAACCGCTTGGATGGAGTTTTGAGAATTTCAAGAATAAGTTTCATGCAAAGTAGAAAATTGGCATTCTTTATGGTATCGCATGAAAATATCAGAACGTTTTTACAATCGTTTTCATTATAATATAATATATTATAATCATTTTAATTAGTGATAGGCGGAACCGACTAGTTTTGGCTGTTGATAGTTTAAAAAACACTTGAGTGTTTTTAACTATTGACAGAATAAAAACAACCGGGTACTTTTTCAACTGAATAGATATTATCAATAGAATTAACTACTGGATAGTTGATAGTGTCCAGTTTTGGCCCGATAGATTTTGGGAGCCGGTGCAGAATTTTGCGGGGCTCCGTGTTTATTTACATAAATATATAATCTATAATTATTTATTTGATTTTCTAACGGACTTACTTTAATTTTATATAATTGTGCAACATTCGAGGTCTACTAACGAGTTTTACTACACAATTTTATATTTGTGTATTTAATAAAATAATAGAACTACCTATGTATGTGTAAAAAATAAATTAAATTTATAGTTGTTTACATATTTTAATTGGTACAAAATATACTGTAAAAGTAACATTGTATATTAATATTATCAACACTAACATTTATTTTTGATAACCACTAAATTTAAAAAAAAATAGTATCCAATTCAATCTTTCAATTGTATATGGGTAGTATACAGAGTGTAACATAGAGATTTGCCACTTGAAATAACTTCTGTTCTATTCAATATTTTTGTATGTGTTTTTTTTAATAATTAGTTTGTTTCTGCACTACAGTTTATATATTATTAACATTTTTTTTGTTAACACATTCGTGGACAGCTACTGCTATAGCAGTAGAGTATATATTGTTAAAAAAAACACACTCCTGTAATAGCAGTATTATTTTCAATGGTTTTATATGTTAGACAATATTTTACTGTCAAATTACAACACTTCAAAACATTGGGCATATTATTTGTNTACCTTAATTCTATATTAAAATACAGGAAGTTATGGAATGATTCTAGTTTAGCTCCATTGCGATTATTTTTTCAAAATGTGTGTTTTAATGCTTAATCCATTAATATGATCAAAACTTTCCTATTGCACTTAATTTTATAGTTTTTGTACATAAACTTGAAAAGTAGCTGTATTCAATTTGAATGTGTATAATTTTAATGATATCATTAGATTTTTTTGCTAATCTTGATTTAATCTCCAGTTTAAATAATTTAAATTTAGATGCAGCGCTCTCAACATTTTTTTAAAATATTAATTACAGGGAATTATTTGATATAATAAAGAGTTCCTAACAGACTTGACTAGATTTAAGAAGGAGGCTCATATTAAATATAAAACAAATAATGTTTATTCAGATTATTTAAAATTTTTGGATTTATGAAAAAAAAAAATGCAAATATTTATGTCATCGTATACATGGGAATCATATTTTTAAAATCAAAAATATTATAAACCTAAATTATAAATCTTTTTGGAAATATATTAAAACTCTAAAGTCTAATAAATCGAGTATTTCTTCTTCAGTTATGTTGGATGGTATTGTGGTTGATAGTATTTAGAATAGATATTTATAAGCTGTTTGCAAATTATTTCTCTTCCGTGGATTCAGACAATAAAATTATTATTGGTCAACACGAAATATCATATAGGTACAAAATATTATCCTGCTCTTAACTTAAATTTGTGTACTATTTTTGAAACAGAAATACTTGGCTCTGTAAGTGATGTAAAAGGAGCTGGATCGCACGGTTTATAACCTGTATTTTGAAAATCATCTCTCTGTACAAAATCAAACCTCTACTCATCTACACTAATATCATCAACTATCATCAATTAATACATTTATTGCTCTACTCAGAATCTAAAATTATAACTTTAAAAAATGCAAAATATGAGTTGCAGTTTGGTTCGTTGTTACATAATTCAAACTTTGAGAAAACTAAGAAACTAAGAAAACTAGATTTTGCAGTAAAATTTACACTTTCCTAGAAATTTACAACCCTAGTCATAACTAATAAAATAATAAATAATATTATGAATAATGGAAAATTGTCACTACAATTACCTTTATACCTACCTATTCAAAGGCATTAAAATTTTCCCGAATTTACATAAACTTCTGTAAATACCGCCTACAAATTACTATTTAGGTAAGCTTAGCATCTTGTGAATGTTCATTTTCGATATTCAAATTCTTCATTAATTCACATAGAATGAGTCATATCAAATATTAATCCTGTAAACATTTTAATTACTCTTCCGGAAAAAATCAAATTGTTAAGCTTAGTTTTAAAATTTATTTGTAATTTTTAGTAACTACTGTATTAGTTCTTGTGTCGTTAAAACATATTTACTCTGAAAAAATACAAAACCAGCATCTAAGTATTTATTTTTATTTGCATTGAATTTTTAAATATTTATCTATATATTGGTACCTAAAATATACTTTATTAATTAAATATATAATAAGCAAGCTTAAATTGAACATGGTAATTATAATACACTCTATTACTTATTAGTGTGATAACATTAATATTATCAGGAATTGCGTTAGATTTCAAACAAACATATTTCAATATGGGATTATTTAGGCAAAATTTTATTTTTGATCCATAACAATACAAATCTTATGATGGTATTCTTTGAATAGCTTAAAATCGAATTAAGATTAAGTTTTATAATTTAAAACCATAATATCCGAGTTTGTTTACTTTTAACTGGTAAAGTTCAATTTCTGAATTGTGTACACACATTGAAAAGGAATACAACACATTGAATGTTATGATATATTAAACTTTATTCCTTTCTCATTATTAGAACAAGCTAATTCTATATTTCAAATGGTTGCAGATTTAACAAATTTACAGCCACCTCTTTCAGAAGTAATTAAAAATAAAATGTAATTATTTAAAAAATAAATATGGAGTACATATATATATATTTATTAATAAAATTGTAATCATTAATAAAATAAATTAATCATTTTTAAAGTTATGCAGTCTATGTTTATTCACTGTGTATTTATTCATTTTTGAATATATTTAACTATACATATTATCATCTTGATATAATTAAAACTAAACAATTGATACTGTATAAAAATATTGAAAGGAATTTTCAAAATTTTTTAGGGACTAAGTATTTAGGTACCAATAAATATAAGGTTTACATAGTATACCTACATTAATCTAATCTAATTTATGGATAAATAATAATTGTTATAACAGAAATTGAGTTAAATATTAGAATAATAAGGTATTTAGTTTTATAATAAAATAAAAATTATAAGTAAGGGAACTCTGACCATTTCTTTGGTAAAAAACTATTAAAATTAAATAAAAATTAAAAAAGTTATAAATGTGAGCTTGTAACAAAGTAAATAAAATTATCTGTAATCACTATAATATTCAAAATTAATGTAATTATACATTATTGCCTATCGTATGATTATGAATTCTAATTGGTATAATAATAGTAAATAATGTCCTAGTATTAATAACTAAAAAAAAAAAGAGAAAACCGAGTATAATTGAAGGCACCAATGCAATAACATGGTACGTCCAAATTTACAATTGTTCAGGAGACACAAAAAACATTTTTTTTTCTATGGATTAGAAAAATTTTAAAATGTTAAAGTATTATAATATTGATTGATACATGGATCTATCTCATATAATTACATGAATAGCGCATTTTAATTATTATTTAATATAATAAACATAATAATATCCAAAATATTTAAATATTAGTTTTTTTTAGGCACAATAACAGAATGGTTGTTGCACCGAATTTTTTTTATAGGTTATGAATAAATAATTTAAAATAAGCAAATTTAATGAATATACGTGATTTTGAATCATGAAACATTATTTGAATAGTATAAATTTACATAATATTAATAACACTATTTTAAAATAAAATAATTGATCATTATTATTAAAAATGAATAGGTTTTCATTCAGTTTATAAAAAATGAAAATAAAAACATACAAGATTTTTATAAGTATATTTTATTAAATATAAGATTTCAAATTGTGTCCCCTCAATAGTCTTTTAAGTTGTCTAAAAAAATTAAAACAACTTTTAATGTATAAAAAATAACAATACATGATTAATCATGAGAAATAATATTTGAATAAGTATACTATAGTAAATGTAAGTTTTTCACTTGTTAAAATGATTATCAATATTAGTGCGTCCACAGTTTAGCCAATATTATATAATTAACTGGCTATTAAACAAAACAATGCATACAATAATAATTACTAATATTATTATCAAATTCATTACATACCGTTAATGCACCAAAAAAAAAAAAGTGATAACAGAGTAGGTAGATTCGTAGATTAGATTGGCGCAAGATTGGTTATTGAACTGATCGATAGAAAATATTTTTCCCGAAATTTTGATGTATAAAACCCATTTTCGAAATTTTGGACGTATCTCGTTCTTAAGGCCTTTAATTTGTCTGTTTGTCATAGTTAAACAACGAAATCTGGAAATTACACGTAACTCGATTTCGACAGAATTTTGCGTGCAAAATTCGGTTATCTATCTACCAATAAGTCAATACAATATGAAATAAATGGAGATGACGAAAAATAACGTGAATTTATCTGTCTTCGCTACCGCGTTGGGTATGTATGATTAAGTGCGGGTTATTATGCTATTTCCTTTTGGTTGGACATTTGGTAATGCGATTATTGTGTTATTGCGACTGGAGTGGACGGGGATCGCCTTCTAAGATCCTGCAGTCCAGTATGATCATTGTTAATCTGAGGGTGACTACCTATAATCGATTAGATCTGTCTTCTTTAGACCATCGTTTGCTATATGAAAAACTATCAAATCTTGGACAATTCCCAATTATCCAATTGTCTAATTCTAATAGAGTGAAACCTCTGAAATGCGGACACCACTCTTGGACACCGGACATTTGTTTGTTATTCTTAGGGTTCTGTTGTCCTGAGGACATGGATGTACCTACAAGGGTGCAGGAAAGGGTTCACTGGGCTTAAACACTTCCCCATTAGTTGTATTTAAATTAGATTTGGAGCGTAGGGAGGAATTTATTAGTTTTACTGTGATGTGTGTTTTTTTTCTGTCTGTAAACAACTTATCGAAAAGTAATCTTACTTCGATGTATAAAGTAGAGTGTAGATATGTACATTTAGGTTACTGATAAATCAATATAAATAGGTAACTCAAAATGGTGAACAATAACGTGAATTTATTTGCTTTTGCTATCGTATAGGGAACTCGGATTTATTTTATAGTGTAATAATTTATCCTATTGTAGGTAGGACACCAGTCAGATTTATAATATAACCCAAACCCCAAACAGGTATATTGTAGAATCCTATTAAATTGGAATCTACTTATGTGGAACTACTACAGGAAAACTTTAATAATAATCTTTTTATAGAAAATGTAATATTTTTCTTGGAAAATAATGAGTATACGAAAAATGTTATTTCATTATTTTTTCTAGATATTATTAAGCTCTAAAATTAAGGTCCTATACATTTTTATGCCAAATGTAATAGTTTTATACATACATTTTAACAACAACTTACTTACCTCCTGTCATTTTCAACCCAAAGTCAGCACCAGAAGAGGTTGAGTAATGCTTTCCAAATTTTACCCAAATTTTTTTTTTATGTGACTTAACAAATCCAGTGGGTATTGACTAAATATAATTAAGTTTAAAACAATAAGGGTCACTCTAATAATCTTGTATTGAGTGTACTGACTAATATTATAATTTATATTAACTATAATAAGTACATAAGTAGTATGGATAGATGAATAACTTTACAATAAAATTAAACGGTGTAGAACTGTTTCTATTTAAACTTTCACATAACTTAGCCACAATACATATAGATGATCAAGAAAGTTGATTATTATGTTAAATTTTCTGTTATATAAATATTTAGTTTCAATTATTCAGTATATTTATTTCATAAAACATTAAGTATCTATAACATTAATAATTATTATATTAATGCACTGTTTATTAAATAATCATTTTGATAAAAGCAAAATAATATAATAGGATATGTAGACTTCATTCACATAATGGATATTATAAAACATTTTACTAATTATCTATAAATATATAAAATTCTATGTAAATTTTAATACAAGTAGGTATAAAATATATGTATATATATATATGAGCATTTAGGTAATATAATATGTAAGTACATAACATATTCAAGACAAAAGGTTTTATAAAATCAAATAAGCATTGATATTATTGATTTTGAAGTTTGATGACACATGTCAAAAGTGACATGTCACATGACACAAATAAAAATATGTTTAAAGCATTTTACTTGAATAGATAATAAGTTAGGGATAATATTATACCATAATGTATACTTTTTTTTTAATACTAGTATTTATATTTTAAATAAAATGTATTACATCCAAAAAAAAAATAAATACATAACAATAATAATGATAGTATAACTAAAAATAAAATTTTCCTTTAAATAATTTTTATTACCATAAAAATTTGAATATTATGTCAAAAACTTAAAATTTAAATATTTTTGGACTGTCAATGTTTCATTAATATCAACCTGTGTTTAATTTAATGATAAATGTTTTTTGTCACACTCAATTATCCTATGTTCAATTTTTATTTTCTAATACAGTGTTTCTCAACCAGTGGCTGCATTTATAGGCAAAGAAAGGTAAATGATAATAATTTGGGTGTTTCCTTTACTGCTAAAGCTAAATTTACTGATAAAATAATACTAATTATCAAAGATTCAATGTCATTATTGGACCAAAAACTTGATTATTACTTTTCATCGCTGGATTTGAAATTGTTTGATTGGGTGAGGAATCCATTTAATCCTAGTTTAGAAACCGTACATCTTTCATTAAAAGAGGAAGAAGAACTTGCAGAACTAAAAAGTGATCACACTCTTTAAATGAAGTTTAATAAGCTCGAGCTAGGTAACAAATTTCGGATTTACACAAAAAGAGAATATCCGAGTTTAATAAAATCTGCTCTATTTAATATAACCCTTAATTCATATTTTTATTATTGTGTGTCACAAAGTATGACATATTTTAATAGTGTGTGTTGCCATAGTACAAAGATTGAGAAACACTGTTCTAATGGTAGGCAGCAGCTTGGAAGATTTTTTTGAATTTTCTTTCTTTTTTATCTGCGAAAATGAAACATAATAATACATTAATAAAGTTACAAAAAATAAAAAGTTCAATTTAATTTTATTTATGTATAATTATACACAAATATAATATATGGAATAGAAATAAATAACTATATAAAGAAAAATAACAAAAATAAAGCCTAAAGTATTATAATATATTATTAATACATAGGTTTTGATTTTAAAAAAACCATCATCGGATAATAGAATAACAAAACTAAAACATTGAATATACAATTAATATGAGTAATACACTGAAAAAAATGATTATTGTGTACACAGGAAGTAAACCAATTCTAGTTGAAAGCTTAGTAGTTAGTGTACTCACTGTGTAAAAAATAGTATATTTTAAAATTATTTCTCATATGGATTTTGTATTCAATTTTAAATAGTCTAAATATGTTTTTGCTCTTTTTATAACAATTTATGTAATTTTGGGGGTATATTACTATAAAGAGTTTAACACAAATAAGCTGACATTTGAAATAACTCTTTCTCTGTTCAATATTTTATAGTTTTTATCCTTCTTAGAATTTATAGAGCCCCTGATTACTTAACAAACTTAATACATTTTTTTAGAAAATCCAAGTCATTTTATAAATATAATTTTGAAACAAAATTTAAATATTGCAGATATTTCCTAATGACGAATCCTATAAATTTACTAATGAAGTTTCGAAAATCTGTAAAATTACATCTTTAACAAAATTATTTTTTTAATGGAATGTTGGCGAAACAATTGATATTATTCATAAGTGGCAACAAGATCAATTTAAAGCGCTATCAGGCGAGACACTTTGTGGCCTTGTGTCTGAAAAGAATCTAAGACTAAGATAACATTACATAAATATTTGCTTACATAGGAGACAAAGAGATGGAGTGTGTCTCCTCCTGGTCAGCGGCTGGACACTGTGTCCGAGTTTGAGCCACTGATAATGTATTGACTTGAATTAGTACATTCAGAGGAGACACGCATATTCGAGTTATACAGTTTCAGGAGTGCTCATTTATTTAATATTATTTAATAAAATCATTATATTATTATAAGTATGAATTTCGCCAGTTTTGATACCGACAAATTAATTGTCAACATTGAACTTTGCCCTTCATTATGGGATACATCACACTCAGATTGTGCAAAAAAAATTATCAAACAAGAAAGCTGGAGCAATGTTTGCCGAAGTTTTAAGGAAGGGTTTGATTCTATGGATGCAAAGGAGAAGGACAACTATTATATATATATATAGGATATGAAAATTACACTTTTCTAATCTATCCCCAACAATAGGATGCACTCAACGAAGCCTTTTATTTTTTTTAGTTTAATTATGTCTTCTTTTAAGCAACAGAGCTAGTATTAGAGTTTCTTCTACTTCCATGGTTGAGTAAAAAATAAATAATAATTATATTGAATCAGATACTCGTGTGAAAGTCGCCCACACATGAAACGCTTGTTTTTTCTCATAGTGTGATTCTAGTGGCTGGCCACAAAGTGTCTTGTCTGAAAGCGCTCTTAAAGTATTATACAGTTCAAAATATTGTAGAAAATTAAACATTCTCCATTAGTAAAAATTTCTTTTTTTAGTTTTGAAATGAATATAAAAACATACAATAAAGTAATCATAATATAAGGCTCAATAATTATCACAAGAAAAAAAACCTCAAAAATATTGAACAGAACAAAAGTTAATTAAGGTTTGTTTAGGTTATTATATGTTACAACCCATATATATATATATATTGTTATTTTATTTATTTACTTTCATTTTTATATTTTATTGAGCATTAATCTAAAATTGTTTTATTATACATGATATTTTAGTATTCTTGTACTAACAAGAACCTAGATAATAAAATATTTACTTTTAATGCGAATTGGCTTTTATTTTGATAGAACTGCTGGCAAACTATTCCATAAACATAGCAATTAAATTCCCATTTGCTGCTAATTGATATGCTTGGACATTGAATGTGATTGCCTTATTCTGAAATAATTTGATAAGCTCAATTCAAAATTCAATATAATACATGCAGATAATCAGTATCCTCCTATGCACAAATTGGCTAAATAATTTAAAAGTTGGTTTTGTTTTTGTATTTTAAATTTAGATTATTTTTATTCAATTTTATGAAAATAATTATATGTTATGTGGTTCATAAATTATTTTTAATATTACTTAAATATCTTATCCCTACATAAATAGGGATGGAATAAGGCATTTAAATATATTTATTTTATGATCTTGGTTTTTTTACTTGGTCACTTTTTGTGGAGAAGATTGCATAATGGATAAACTGCTTAATAAAAGTACATTTTATTTGCCAATTTACTAAATCACATTATAAATTAAACTTAGTATTCATGAAACTGGAATAAATATTGAATTATTATGATATAATGATATATATCAATTTTCTAACTTTAATAATTAAATAATTATATTTATACCTTATATAATTGTATAAACTTAATTTTTATTTTAAAAAGAAAACCTATCGGGACCCACTGGTTGAAGACCACTGAACTATAAGACATTCAAGTCAATGAGACTGACAGAGTATGGACAGCGTTTAGAGGCAAATCAATTAGGAATTTGTAAATTCTTGTAAATTAGCTAATATTTAATCCTTAATTATAAATTCAATTACTCTCTCTAAGCTTACACAATACAAATTAAAATAGATAATTGTTTCATTCGTTCTAATACTATAAGTAATTTCAATTATGAAAATATTTAAGTTATTTAGTCACAATTTAGAATTTATAATTTTAATCAAAATATGGCAAGACACAATTAGATGTTACTACTTTATAAATGGCTATGATTTAATTTTTCTATTTTCTAGCTCAGACTTACAATAATAGTTATTTATAGTTACAGTGGAACCTCGATAAGTCAAAATTCAAGCAAAATGCAATTTTTTCGACTTTCTAAGGTTTTTGAATAATCAAGGTTACAAGAAAAAAAATTTAAGTTATAGTTTTTAAAATGTATGTACATATTATAGTCTTTAATTTTCATGTAGACATATAATATATTTGAACATATAATTACAGTGTGTATTATTATTATTATTATTTTAAAATTATGTTACTAAAAATGATTAGGTTAAACTATGGGACACCCAAGCGGATTAGACAAATGATTATACAAATTATCGGTCATTAATTGTCTATATAGGGAACACAGAATGTTCAAATTACAAACTATCTATAGTTTTTCTTTTGAGTAACCGAGGTTTAAGCAAGGGAACAACATTTATTTCGGTTCTACATTTTTTACAATTTTTAAACATGTGGACACCTATTGATTACCTCAATCTCCTCCTCATACTCTATCATCAAAATAATACCTAATGTAAATTTTATTATAATATTACATTGAAATGTGTTCAAGCAGGGCAAGTTTACCTTCTATTTTGTTTCCACAAATCATAATTTTTAATATAAACATATATTTCAGAACTTGAATATTTTTGGTGCAACTATTAAGGCCTTGTCAAACAGAACGCATTAATAACATTACATATGTCACACAGAAACCAAAGCGTTGTGTCATGATAGGTTGATAGTAGTCGATAATAAAACAGTATTGTTAGTATGTTTGCAAGGTATAGATGGTATGGTTGACAAAAATGTCCAGTAGTTTGGATGAAGAAGAACTTTTACTTTTATATGCAGTGGTTGAAAGTCAACAAAAGGGGAAGCGAATTTGGGTTCATGACATAAATAGAAAAATAGAAAATTATGGCAAATACCACCATTTATGTCGTTATTGTGTTTTAGACGAGTCATGTTTGACAGCCGATATGATTTGTAATTGAATAAAAGGCGATGATAATAATGCTTTCATGTACGTGAATAACGCGTTCTGTTTGACAAGGCCTTTACTAATAATTATAATAATAAAAATAAATTTAGTTGATATTTTACGTTTTTCCAGCAGAAGTAAACAAAATCGTTTCATCCAATTCAAAGTTTGGAATTGAATGGATCATTGTTGTCAAATGGATCCCAGGCTCCAAGTTCGCCAATGATGAATGGAACCACCACCGCTACATTGCCCTCTGCTAACTCTACGCACAGTTCTGTATATCTTTTTAATCATTCATTTTTAAGAGATATTGTTATCAAACTAAAATAATTTTAAAATAAATTAATAAAAGAAAAATTGAATTGTTTATGTTATAATAAATATATTACCTTGTTGCTCGTCATTTGGGTATTGTCATCAGGAAGACTGATGGACAATCCAATCCAATTTGTTATCTATGGCAATAGCTAAAACAAAAAAAGAACATTTTAAAACGTTCATATTTTAATAAGTAATGAATGTACATAGGATCTTAAGTAACTTTGTTAGAACTAATTTCACACGAATGGATGAAAAATTGAAAACATAAATTCTTTAGCACCATATTATTGTTTTTTGTTTTTAATGATAACGATTGTAACGATATTGATAAAAGATAGTGGTTGATAAACTCTTGATATATGTGATTAAAAAAAAGAGAAAAATATTTTTTCGTTTTCGTG